>CALNHX010005662.1:0-102820 GCA_940337035.1 Agriotes lineatus | reverse complement strand
TATTTTTTTTCTTTATTTTCACTTCTTATTCAGATACTTGCTACATATCAATGGCAACTCTTCTATCAAATACTAACATATCTCGGATAGCATTGTCACTAGAAAAGTTGATTTTATTCTGGTTTTTAAGGCGCTGTATTACAGTACCTGTCTACCTTTATTAGCATTGATCAGGTTGTATATATAGTCGGAAATGTTCGTATTTCATATGCGTCCTCCGGTATAGTAATATGAGGTCGCCCGACAAGTTGAAATTCATTATTCGTGAGGATTAATGTAGACAATAGTATTATTCGTTTCGAAACTTAACAATCCGAAGACATATTCGCTACTACCGTCTAAGAAAATGGAGAGATCACAATTTACAATGAGAATGGAAGAATCGCCCGTAAGAGTGAATATACTGGTAATAACGAAACTCAACACTTAAACTGACGACAATAGCGGTTTCGCACAGTTATATAAGAATTTGACACACAAATGACCGCATGTGTATGACATGAGCCGTTGATATCTATTAGAACTGTATATAATCATGTTCCTGCTACCATTGCTGCGAAAATATTTTACTAATTCTCGAGATACAGAACAAAGTGATCTGCTTTAATGTAGGCCGTCCAATATTTGCCAAACCCAACATAATCGTCTAAGTTACTAATCCCCCATTCTCATTTACGGATCTTGTAAGATAGGGCACCTCACATAAAAATTTCCCTAAAGTGTGTAATCTCTAGACGTTTCACATAAATGTCAATATCGATATCGGCCAATGCGCGGTGCGGTAGCTTCAACGGTAGTTTTTTGACTGATATGGTCATACATTTAACCCTTTTCTACGAACTATGAATTCCATGGATTTGCTATGTTGCTCCTTTTTCTGGAAATTTGTTTAGGAGCTTTTGAGTTTCCTACCGCTTTAGCGACTGCTGCGGCACCGCCTCCGTGGTATCTTAAGGCTCCTAATAAGGTAACTATGGGAACAAGGGGCAACAATCTCCTTTCTTGGAAACAAGACCTTAACCGGTGATTCCTTCGTGAAACCGAAAGAAGAGCACCTCCTGTATGAGACTATATAAGGTCACCTCTCTCCACACGTTTGGACTCAGTTCACCGTGTACACTTCCGTTTCCGACAGTCTCCCATACCTAATTTAATTTCATCTATCATAATTTCTGTTACAGCTAGGGCTGCAGCTTCTTTCCCAAAAGTGGAGCACTTTGCTCTAGCACGTTTCCAAGCTTTCTGTGCGATAACCTACAGTACCTTGCACTGTACGATAATCTTATCCGAGGCGTAACCTATTGCACGATCGCTAATTGAGAGTTTGCAATATCGTGTTGTTTACGTTTACCCTTAGTGCCACTCATTTTAAACAAATGCTCGCCTAAGAACAGATGAAATGGTTCAGCAGAATGGGATGGATTTATACTCTCTACAACACGGTTGGAAGGCAGTTACTCTCCGTCCGGAAACGATGGTCAAATTCAAAATTGTGAAAAAATATTCGTTGCCGGCCGTAAACCACTCAGTCTCCATGTCAGACAGATACACAAGTCACTCTGTACACTGTTGATGGTACACATCTTGTTATAATTTTTATAGACACTCGTCCTAAAAATCATATATTACTGTATAACCTTTAGGCTGGAAACTACATATTTACAGGACTATTTTGGAATATTCTCTACAGAACTATTTTGGAAAATTTGCATTTTGATAGGAAATCAACTACAAATATTTATGGATTCTTACGAAGGTATTATTCTGATTTTTTATTATAATGTTTAAATATTTAGAAATAGACGAAAAGGGCAGATAGAGTATTTGATTGGGGAAGTAAGCAATGTAAGGGAGAAAAATACGCTATCGATAAAAACGGATGACGTATCGAAATGGTATAAGCTTCAGCAAATTTTTAAATAAGCTCTAAAACTCTCAATAATATTAAAGAGATTGCGTTTCCAAATAGTATTTTCAGTACTTTTAACAGTGCTGAAGTCGACAGGTGAATAGCTATTTATGGGTCAAGTGAATACAGAGATCTTTCATCTATGAAAAGTAAAGTTTACGTTCAGGTGTGGTATACAAAACGTTTTCCAATATCTACATTTAATTATATACTGTGGTTTCTTTCACAAGCTAGGAAATGCGTTACAACACAATTTACATTTCGTTACTTAAAGATAAGAAATTAATTTGGAAATTAAAGATGTTATAGATAAATAGTCAAAGTAGTTGTCAAATTTAAGTATAAATATCCTGAACTTCATAATTTTAGGCTTTGTGCTAGAAACTTATCTCGACGTTTTCTGCAAGCGAGAAACAGATATGATACTCATCTATGGAAAGTGCAAAAATAATGCAGATGTGGCACTACTATTCTATAGTGACAGGTATTCGCACAGATAAACTTCATCTCACAACAGATTTAGGCGCTTGAAGGAGAATTGTCGCTACTATGAAAGCTTCTCTAAACCACACCGTAGGAAAGCATGAGAAATTGGGAAATTACAAAAACTGTCGGCATAAGGCCAACACGTTCCATCCATATTATGGTAGTATAACATTTTACTGAGGAAGACTATCTACGTGGAATACGTTTTTTTCAATTTCTAAGAAATAAACTACCTAACCATCCAAACCTCGTAAAGCAGGTGTTATTTTCGACAAAGCTACCTTCAACAATATTGGTGATGTAAATAGACACAGTTCTGGCTATTATTATAGAGAACATTCAAACTAGATTAGAAAAATTAATTTCCAAAGGGTTTTTTTTGTTTAACTTATGATGTGGCTGATATTATAACGCTTCCCAACTTTTCACTTAAATTTTGAAAAGTATATCAATTTGTTAGAAAATTATTTATCTAGCTATTAAAAAACCTACATTTCAATTTGAAGCAGCGCATATGGTTTCAAAATGATGGAGCCCCTGCTCATTTATACGGACGCGTAGATGCCGGTTAATGCAGGGTAATTGTAAGAGCTGCAGTGCATTCTTGACCTTCGCTTATTTTGATCTCAAACCTATGGACTTTTTTAATGACGAAAGGTAATGAACGATGATTATCAGACACACGTGAACACATAACAAGAATTGCTCAAAAGAATAATTAAATAATGTAAATGGATTTCGACAACTCGCCTCGGAATCAGGATACATCTAAAAGACGACGACACTTGCAAAGAAAACGGACAATGAAATTTGCTACGTGGAATATTCAAGGATTAAGAACGAAACAAACAGAAGTTTTTCAAGAACTGGAAAAACTGAAAATAGACATTTGCGTCCTCACTGAAACTAAGAAGAAAGGACAAGGAAATCAAACAATAGGAAATTATATTCACTTCTATAGTGGTGTACAAAAGGATGCTAGAGCTAAAAGGGGAGTTTCGGTGGCAGTACATAAAGGTCTCAAGGAAAATATAAAAAGCTGGGAAGAAATTGACGAACAACTGATGAAACTAGAAATAGAGAAAAATGGTAGACGTATAGTAATAGTAATACGCCCCTAGCAATGACGCTGATACACTTCAAAAGGATCAGTTCTATCAGCAGTTATCCAACGTACTATCAGATATTAAAGATAATAAAGAAATACTTATGCTAGGGGACTTCAACGGTCGTACAGGTAGAGAAGATAACAGCACAGTAGTGGGTAGATATGGAAAACTCATTAAAAATAATAACGGGCAACGCTTAATTGACCTATGCAGCCACATGTAGTTGAAAATTATGAACGGTTTCTTCCCTCACAAAGATATCCACAAGTTTACGTGGATACAACCGTCTAGAGATCTTCGATCTATAATTGATTATGTTATCCAAAGACAGAATGCAAAATTAAGCACAACGGACGTAAGGGTATATCGTGGACCAGAATGCGGCTCGGACCATCACTTACTAATTGCTAAGGTAATTGTAAATCATAGAAGAGCAACAACTAATAGAAACCCAAGAAAAGAACACAACCATAATAAACTAAAAGAGCACAGATATAACCTTGAAAGTTTCAGACAGGAGTCCACCCAGTTTCTATATAAATTAAGGTTGGCTAATAAACTACAAATGATACACAACGGAAGTAGTACCGAATTATATAACCAGATCAAAATGGCCATACATCAAGCAGCAAAACAAGCATTGGGAATGCATAATAAACGAAGACAGAAAAACCAAGAAGAGTGGACAGAAAAAATTGAAGAATTAGTCAAACAAAAAAAGATAGCATATCAAAAATGGCTTGATACTAAGACGGAACAAGACAGAATAACATATGCAAGATGGAACAGGGAAGTGAAAAACGAGGTAGCGAAAAGCAAAAACGAGATATGGGAAAGAAAGTGTGACGAAATAGATCGATGTATAGGAGGAACAAAAGTATCGGAAGCATGGAAGACAATAAGAAACCTTAAAAAAGATGGACAGAGTAAAGTACATTTGATAAGCATGGAAAAATGGGAAGAATATTACAAGTCACTTCTTACTGAAAATAGAAACGAATTTAAGGCGGATATAATACTCGTAGATGAAACGCAAAATGTAGGTACTGAAATAATAAGCAAGATAACAGTAGATGAAATAAAAAAAGTCTTAAGGAAAACAAAAAATAACAAAGCAGCAGGACCAGGAAATATCCCCATTGAGCTGGTAAAATACGGACCAGAGGTGTTACTGGAAATACTTGCCGTAATATTTAACAAATGTATGTTAGAAGGTGACAATATCCCTGAGGACTGGAATATAGCATATATTAGCTCAATATATAAGAAGGGAGATAAAAGACAGTGCAAGAACTACCGGGGTATAAGTGTTACTAGTGCAATGGGGAGGTTGTACGGTCGCATACTTAAAAAGAGAATAGAAAGTACTATCAAAGTAATAGAAGAACAAAGTGGATTCCGTGCTGGTCGATCGTGTATGGAGAATGTATTCGTACTGCAACAAATAATTGAAAAACGGAAAGCCAGAAATTTGCCTACCCACCTAGTGTTTACTGACCTCGAAAAAGCCTATGATACTGTACCGCTTCAAAGGCTTTTTGAGGTTTTAATCAAGATTGGCCTAAATAAGATATACATTCGAGCAATTGGGGAGATGTACAAAAACCCAAAAAGTGCTGTAAGAGTCGGAAATAATATTTCAGAATATTTTCAGTAATAATAAGACGAGAGGTCAAAATATTGCCGACAATAATTTTTGAGATTCAGATAAGAGTTTCTGCTGCGACGAAAATAACGACGAGTGCTTGCAAGAGTCGTTATTTTCTAAAGCAACAGAAACGAGACAATCTGAAGAGCAAAAATTGTCACATATAATCTCACAAGAGCATTATTCTTTCCGGAAATTTTTTGAGTGCGTTCCAACAACGTCGTATTAATTTGCCCGAGCGGGACGCGAGGGCAAATTAGGACGTTGTTGGAATGCACGATAAATAATTTCCGGATATGAATTAATGCTCGAATGCAGATTCGGTAAGAAAATCGTAACGACAGAAACCCTAAAAAGAAGCAATGTCTACCTACAAAAAATTTCCAAGAAATTTTGTTGTTGTCTGGGTTACGGCTCGTGAACTAATTTTTCTATTGGTCATTAATGAGTGTCGTACGATTTTCTGCAATATTTCGACCTAGAGTCCTATTCGTCTTGACAATTTAACTTTTCATTAAAAAATAGTTACAGAAAAAATTGTCGCTGAAATAAAGCTCCTCGAAATATTGTCACTACAATAATTGTTACAAAAAAAATTGTAGCTGAAATAAAGCTCCTCGAATTATTGTAGCTGAAATAAAGCTCCTCGAATTATTGTCACATATAATCTCATAAGAGCATTAATTCTTTCCGGAAATTTTTTTGAGTGCGGTCCAACAACGTCGTATTAATTTGCCCGAGCGGGACGCGAGGGCAAATTAGGACGTTGTTGGGATGCACGAAAATAATTTCCGGATATGAATTGATGCTCGAATGCAGATTCGGTAAGAAAATCGTAACGCCACAGACCCTCACAGTTAGGTTGGTCTACCTACAAAAAATTTCCAAGAAATTTTTTTATTGTTTTGGTTACGGCTCGTGAACTAATTTTTCTATTGGCCATTAATGAGTGTCGTACGATTTTCACTAAAATAATTGTTCGATTGGTAGTTTATTTTTAAATTGAGGAATGCCATTGGTTGACAATGACACCAGTTAAATTGTCATAATAATAAAGGACTTAGACAGGGTTGCAGCTTATCACCCACGCTGTTTAAAATATATATCCAGGAGGCATTATCCAGTCTCATAGAAAAAATATCAGGCATGGGTATAGAGATAAATGATAAGTGTTTGACAACTCTCCTATTTATGAACGATCAAGTTATTGTAGCTTGTGATGAGAATGATAGTGACTATATGTTAAGAAAATTAGGAGAAGAGTACAAGAACTGGGGCTTAAGTATGAATCTAACGAAAACTGAATATCTAAAAATTGGCGAAGAACAAGAAGATCCAGAGCTACAAATAAGAGAAATAAAAACATGTAAAGAATATAAATATTTGGGAAGTATTATTTCGAAAGAAGGTACAACAAAGAAGGATATGCACAACAGAATACAGCAAGGTAGGAAAGTCACTAGAATCCTAAACTCATTACTATGGTCAAAATCCATGAAATTAAAAACAAAAATAACATTATATCGGGTCATAGTTGAGCCAATTCTAACATACGTCTCAGAGTGCTGGCAAATAACAACCAAGGATAAGAAAGCCATAGATACAGTTGAAATGGACTTTTTAAGACGAGCATGTAGAGTATCAAAACTACAACATAAAACTAACCAAGAAATAAGAAGAAAGACAAACAGGATTCATACAAGCTCGGAAAGAATAGAGTCGAAACAACTACTATGGTACGGACATGTAATGAGGCCAAAATCAGCACTACAAAATAGAAGAGGAAGAGGAAGACCCGCTCAGCCATGGATAAAAGGAGTTACACAAACAATGACAGAAAGAGCCATAGGAGAGGACGATTGGAGAAACAGGGAGGCTTGGCGGTCGAAATATGGGAAGAAGCAAAGGCTGTAGGAACCCCACGATATATATATATATATTACTATGTTATGCTAGCTGATAAATTTATTTAAATTATCGTATTACTATTTTTGCCCTTTATTTTTAACTTTCAATTCAAATCCGTATTTTACAATATTATTAATGAAACTCTCTCAGGTAGTTCGCAATATCTAGTAACCCAATGATTGACTTGTCAAATTCTCTTTGTTTAATTGCAAGTTCATTGACTTTCAAAAAAATTGACAACTAACGTCAAATTAATCAAAATTCAGAACGAATATCAAGGTTTTTACAATAAGATCTAATATGCAATTCTTTCACCAATCTCTTATGTAAGTATGAAATTCAATTATATTTTTTATACCTTCTTACTGGTTATAGCTTTTTAAATGTTTCATTTAACCTTTTAAAACACAAACCTGATTTAACACTTTGCTTGTTAATACTGCCAAAATCCTTCCAAACTGGATCCTCACTCCGACTGCACTCAAACACCTGCTGGGTCCTTATCCAAACTGCATCACCTGCGATGAATGTAAACTCCCAGCATCACCTTATTGCCATCCACTTCAAAACTTCCACATCCTATACTGGATTCCTGTCGTTGTCCCCTGCTGCTGTCAACTTCAAGTATCCTAGCTCCTGTACTGGATTACTGCAGCTCCGATCCCTCTCTGGTAATTGTCAGCATAAATCTTGTTCCAAATATGAATTTGTCTCTTTTTTAGATGGTCCTACGTCTTCAATGATACCCACAGGTTTCCCAAAAACAATTCGCTGCACGTACTAACCTCTTGTTTGTGGCTTGTATTCCATTTCCAATGTAGTATCAATAATATCCTCACTAACCAAAGCTTGTCCCTTTATTTCTTGTTTTTAATATTTTATTTTATGTTTCCACCTCGAAGATTTTGCTTTTTACCCATATAATTTGCATCAACCATAACATTTACAAATTATACAACATTTATTAATGTTTCTTTATTCGAAAATCACACCCATATCAAATTATGTATACATTTTTGAGTTGTTTTTTTAGTAACTAATTAAACAAATTACAAATTATTACTACTAGACACGATTCTTGCTGCCTCCTATATACATTTTTTTATATAATCAAAACAGATATTTTATTTTAATTATCATAACAGATACATTTTAGTAGTAACCTTGGTATTTATTCCTATTCAGAATTTTCTTATTACAGATTAAGTTTGAGTAATCAATCATTATGCTATTATATGACTAACCAATAATAAGAAAGTTAATTTCATTATACTTTAACATGTATTTAGATCCATTAATTTGCTTATATCTGACTTCCAAATTTATTTGACTAAACTGTTTCTTTAGTATTCATTTTTAAATTATCAAAGAATATAGTGTATCATAACAATATATATATATATATATATATATATATATATATATATATATATATAAATCGATTACCTTTTAACGTAAGAACCCGATCAAAATTCATTTAAAGCACAACTATTATGCTACGAACTTGTGCGGCGCTAATATGTTACAATATAAGCTTGCATCTAACGAACGCGCGGATCGAAGACAAAGCAAACCAATCCAGCGATGAGCAAAGTCGTGTGAAGCAGAGCTCATAATCCTACGCAACCCCCCTAGAATAGAGCCCTGATAAAAGCTCCAAAAAAGTATAAAACGAGAACTCCTGGATTGCTAAAGCGACTTAAGCCCAAGGGCTCCACTTCTCCTAAATACCTAGAACCATCCTGAAACCGCTTCTTCGGAGGCAGATGACCCTACCCCAAGAACAAAGTCCAATTTTTCCCGCAACCCAGTTTATCTGAAGTCAGGATTCCGACACTATTGCACGGGAAGCGATAGAGAATTCGCTTACAAAGAGGTAACGACAAAGACACCTCTGGAGTCGTCCCCAAGGTAATTTCCGAGCCAAAGGTAAATAACGGCATGACATACCTGCTGAAAGAGTATTTTCCATCCAACGGCGAGGTCCTGCCGCACCATCTGAGGCAAATTTCAGATCCCGAGGAAAGCACAAAATTCGAAGTCCCCGCACCACCGATCCAGTTTTTCCGGGTAGGAATTTGGCTTTTCTGTCATTCTGGGGCGGCATACAATGTCTCCCGTCCAGAAATATAATAATACACTATATACCAAAGGAGAGGAACGCATGATTTTCCCCAAGGTGTAGGTTTGAACCCAAGGGCGAAGCCTTAGGACTACAAATACACCAAGAGAAAAGTTGACGTTCTCACCTGCCGTTTATATACTATTGGTTCCACGACCGAGAGTATAAGCTCTACACATTACCCTTTTGCTGTGACGTAATAATTTTCTCTCTTTATTTAACAATAAGGAACTGGCCGAAACAAAAATCTACAGTTTTTAGCTTTAAGCATGGTTTGTTTTATAATACTGTTAATATGATATTTGTCCAAGATGACAGTAAAATAACGCGCAATAGCAAGAAAGCGAGCAGGCCTAAACTCTTATTTTAAGAGTTAGGAACTTCTTCGAAGAAGAGAAACGTCGGATTACATAGGTAAAGGATGTCTTGGTTTGAAAACTGTGCTGTTTAGAACATCTCTTATATTAACGATTAGGTATATGTCAAATTCTTTTTGAAGTCTACTACCTGTGATCTAAATGATCTTTTTGAATTTCACTGTAATATAAGACATACGTTTTAAATGCTACGTTTTGTTATTTCTGACGTCACAGAAAAAAAGTAATGTGTAGACTAGAGTGCATTATTAACCAGGCAAGCTTATCCCACTAGATTTTGTGTCACAGGGATTTTAGCGCCAAGCCGTTGGCTGCCCTGACCGGTAACCGTGCGTTCTGTCGTCTGTCAACCAAAAAGTATAGTCTTCTTGCTGTCAACCAAGCAAGACTAGAAACCATTGGAGTACGTACTGCTCGATCCAGACGAACACTGCATGCTGATTTAAATCCTGGTGCATTCCATTATAATGCTAATTATAATTACAGTATTCATTCAAGTGTGGTTATTTAAATCTATATAAAGTGTGTAGGTGTTGTTCTGTGCTGTCAACTGTATCTGTTAGTTATATTGGATTCTGTCACTCGTCACCGTTGTTTGAACTAAGATACTATTAAAGTTCTTTAGTTTGAACCACGTGAGTGTTAGTTAACAGTGTTTTCGTTTGGTTTTTTCTGCTTTCTTTTTATTTGTTTAAAAACCAATCTTTTTTAAAACGGATAAAATTAAATGAATGATCGTTGTTTTTTCGACTTGCCGTATGCTATTTGGAAAGTAACAAAAATTTGAAATTGCCGCCACTTTCAGTAACTTAAAATGGCGGATAAGCTTGCTCGTATAAATATAGTACCTTAGTGTAGACGTTAGAAAGACGAGAAACAAGTATTTTTAAAAATAATTCACTACAGTAAATCGAAATTCTACTGCAATATTTAGTAGCCTTTGAATTGTATTTATAATACCAATACCATGGCAACGGATACTTCTTATGTTATTGTATTGAAAACGCGTTTTGTCAACTGGAGCAATGAAGAATTGTGCGTTTAAAATTTGGTTCTTTCAATGCGAGAAGAGACACGTAAGCTTGTGTACGCAAATTATTTGAAAGTGTGCAGCTGTATACTTAGCCCGACATTCTCGGAGGGGATAAGTTGAAAAATTAACCTAATGCAGTCGTGCTGATTTGAGAGAAATCACATTCTCTTTGGCACCCCCTGGAGATACACTTTTTCTACCTAAGGTCTCTGTACTAGATTTTACAGTGCTTCTCCGAGTAGTTTTTCCCAGTAATGTGCATAAATTAGGGGCCACACAATCAAATCGTTATTAACTTCATTTAAAGTAATTGCTCGTTGTTTCGAGTTTTGTGGAGCTTTTAGCGCTATCACATGGCGCAGTTCTAATTTGTAATAACAGTATCATATTGCATGAATAAGCTAGGCATTCTATAATTTTTATACATAGAGATATGCATGAAAACTGACTAAAGATGTAGAATTGTTATTTCTTATGCGATTTTTAAAATCCAAACACCAAATTAAATGGTTTATAGTCAGTTATCACTAGACAGTAAGCAATATTTTTAATTCAAAATGCGTCTGTTTAACGATACTCAACTGTTTTTCAAAAGACACTTATAATTTTTTCATCCTTTTTCGGTCTCCACGGATTTTTCTACATACAATAATGTAAGAATATCTTATTTTTCTGAATTAAGATCAAATAAAACTATAGATGTTACGAAATTTATATACATGTTGCTGGCATCAAATCACCCATGAGGTGCAATTGAGTTAGCTGAGTACAGCATGATGTTCACAAATGATGTTTCAAACCTGTAAAACTTCAATTGTACCCGGACTACTTGATTGCAGTGTGTACGAATTTTCGTAACTTGTATTCTAATTGTTTTAAGGGTTTGATGTTCATTTTTGAACATCATTCTTTACTCAGCTTACTTGATTGCATCTCATGCGTGATTTGATGCCACGAACATGTGTAAAAATTTGGTAACTTTGATTTTTTCCGATATGAATGCAGAAAATTTGATATTCTTTCATCGTTGCATTCAGAAAAATCCATGGAGTCCAGAAAAATGTCGAAACTTTCTAATTACTATTTGAAAAAACGTTGACTCTGAGAACAGATCGATTTCGAATTAAAAACTATTGTTTACTGTACAGGTTATAGTTGACATTGAACCATTTAATTTGTTGCTCGAATTTTAAAAATCTTATGACAAATATGAATTCTACAGTTCTGGCCATTTTTCATACACCTCTCTGCATAATATGATTTATTTTGTGTTCGGAAATAGCCTGATCTTTGTACAGCCGTTTTGATATCGAGCTCTCTCTCTCTCTCTCTGTATTTACAAGGTACTCGCTCTTTATTATATAATTTTTTGCTTGCCGCGTTGCACGCTGTGACCATCTGTATTTACAATCTACTTTTCCTGTTATGCAGCCCCAGTGATTTAAAGGTGTAATAAACCTCATTCCTTAAAGCAAAATTTTTTTGTTTCCTTGAGTGAAATTACAATTTGCTAAAACAGTAAGAGAGCACGCCAGAATCAAAAGTTGTGTTTAGCCATTGATCGGACAATTGCTAAAAAAGTGTAAGAGAAAGTTGAACTCGAACAGCTAAAACAAATAGGTCTTTAGTTGAAAAGAGATTAAGCTTTCACGTAAGTATTCTAGTCCGCTGCTACGACCGTTGACGGAGCAGATCCATACAGCAATAGATTACATTTTTTGCAATGGCATCGAAATTTTCACTATCCTAAGACAGAACCAGACTTCTCAAGTAACGGGAACCTTATTCTCCCGGCGGACTAGCTGCGTGCAATCGGAATCTTAATACCAATGCCTACCCACGCAAACCAACCTGTGGCAAGTGCCAGTTTGATATTGTAGTAAAATCCTGTTTATACTGTAACAACTGAATAAGCAGACCCAAATTATAGATGTATTGCAATGTTTGTAAATTAGGAGGTGTAAAAGAGAGATTTAAAATCAAATAGGACTAGGTCAAGATAAATATGACACGAGACTGAATAGACTGGATCTACCATGGAGAGACCTTCACTTGGAATTTGGTTAAATTATCGGAAAATTAATATATTTCTTTACAATGTTAAGTTGTATGGTTAATTTATTAAATTTTTTTATTTTGGAATCATAAGCTTGTTTAATATGGCTTTTATGATCCAAGGGCCTATAGTTACTAAGCAGTACACGAAACAATACAGCAACACCAACAATCTACACAGAAACTGTAGTACACCAAAAATTCACAGCGCGCGCGCTAGCACAATAATGAAATAATATCCTATGCGCAAAATACCAAATCCTTGAATTTTTTCCATTTCAAGAAATAAAATAAAATAAAGCGTGTGTATCATGTGGTATAATCTATTGATTACGTCCCTAATACATAAATATTGCTTTTACAAAATAACAAACTTGTAAACATTTAATATTACTACTATGTTACATAATCAGTTGCAACCATACCAAGTTTAGTTATACATTAATTTTTACAATATAGAAATAGAGAAATGCACAGAAAAAATGTATTACTTAAAAATATTCACTTCTGAATTATGAACTCACACTCAAATCGTACATACTTGCATCATCGTAACTTAACATGATTGTACCGTGACTGGCCTTGTTATGTAAATACTGTACAAAATATTGAAGAGTTCTGTGCAAGCTTGTCAATTAGTAAAAACATGAGTATAAGCAGAAATAGATCGATTACAATGCGAACATGAGCAAGCACGATGAAAGAGTATACAGACCAACACCACTTCACTTGCCCTTATTTGTACTTGTTCATATTGCTTATCTAACCATATTTTGTTGCTATATGACATGTATATACACTAGACAAATACGATTTTGTCTTCTCTTATTTCATCTCCATATGTCGCATTAAGTATTTTTCGTGTTGTTTTACATGTCTAAATAGAGCATATAGTTTTTTTTTTCATACTATATGTCAGATGATGGCGTGTTTGCTGCTGTAACTATGAAAATCATCTCCGAGAAGGTACTAATTCTAAAGTTTTTCTTTAGTATGTATCTTCACATGTTTAACTAAATTACCTTTGTCTGCCACTACGTATCTGCAAATGGAGCAAGAATACGGTTTCTCTCCTGTATGCGTTCTCATATGTCTAACTAGACTGTGTTTCTCTGTAGCTTTATAGTTGCAGACAGAACATGGATAAGGTTTTTCTCCTGTATGTGCCTTTAAATGGTAAAGTAAATTACCTTTTGTTACTGCTTTATAATCACAAATGGAACACGAATACGGTTTTTCTCCTGTATGTCTTTTCATATGGCTCACTAAGTGACATTTATGTGCTGATTTATACTCACAAATTGAACATACATAAGGTTTTTCTCCTGTATGTGTCTTCATATGGCAAATTAAATTACCTCTCTTCACTGATTTATAATCACAAATGAAACATGAGAACATTTCTCCTGTATGTGTCCTCATGTGGTTAACTAAGCTACCTTTTTTTGCTGCTTTATACTCGCAAACCGTGCATGAATACGATTTTTCTCCTGTATGTGTCTTCATATGGCTCACTAAGTGGTACATATGTACTGATTTATACTCACAAATAGAACATGTGTAAAGTTGTTCTGCTGTATGTGTCGTTATATGTTTATTTAAATTACTTTTGTCTGCTGATTTATACGTACAAAGGGAACAAGAGTAAGGTTTTTCACCCGTATGTGTCCTAACGTGGTTAACTAATGTACCTTTCCTTGCCGTTTTATATCCGCAAACGGAGCATGAATACGGTTTTTCTTCCATATGTATCTTCATATGGCTTGCTAAATTAATTTTTTGTTTTGTATGAGTCATCATATGCTCCAAAAAATTACTCTCGTCTAATGCTTTATATTCACAGATCTTGCAAACAAACTGGCCTTCTAAGAGGCTTCCACTTAGTTTCCATGTAGCAAGCAATTCATCTTTTATATTAAGTTCCTCCTGTTTTAATTCGTGACCAGTAATGTTGAGACGGCCTTGAATGATCTCTCGATATATCTGAATATTTGCAAATACTTCATTTTTATTTAATGGTTCGTCTAATTTGCTGGAAAGCGCATCAGGCCAGTTATCATCAAATTCATGTTTAACGTCCATTGTTACAACAAAAAGGACGAGTTCGGATTTATTAAATATATCTAAAAACAATACACAAAATGAACTTTAGTTAGGTTATGTTGTTGGTTTCATTTTTAAAATATTATCAAATTTTTACTTACATGGAATAATGCAAAACTGAAAGATCTCAATTATTCAGAGAACGGGGTAGCAGCAAACATAAAGTTGAATTACCACATAAACCACCGTAACTGCCAGCTTCAATCGACTAGATCAAACGTAATTGAAGAAAAATACTGAAACAAATCAGGCAGTGTGGCCAGGCTGTAAAAACCAAAATACCGTACTGCAGATGTGAAATTACACTATTTTATACAATATTACCCTGTAACTAGAAATGTTTATATTATACTGTGACTATCAGATTTTTTCATTCTAGACAACATACTTTTATTTTTTTATATTTATTTTTTTAATTTAATAATAATAATAATAAAAGACTTTATTTTCTCAGAGGCCAAGTTCAACAGATGTTGCTCTTCCACTTAATATAACAGAATATAATGATAAAAAACAAGTAAGTAATAGCTTTCGATGCGCAAATATACTGAACAAGTACAGTGCATACCAATGCATATCCGAAGCACTCAAATATTGGCCGAATTGTAAATGGAGTATGGAGACCTAGTGTATAAATTCCATGCTATGACTGCGAAGTAAATAATAGTGTTTTGTAGCGTTTTTTTTTAAATATATCGGTATTTAATGTTTTGTATGTAGCTGGTACTGAATTGTAAATGTTGCCGATTTGGTATCTTAAAGAAAATTTAAGGTTTTCAGTATAATGAATGGGAGTTGTTAACAGACCCTTGGAGCGAACATTCACATTGTGAACATCCGATCTATACGTTATCTTTCTACACAAGTATTTAGGACATTTTTCCGTAATAATTGTGTGAAATGTGACCGCAGAGTGAAGAGTAAATCTATTTTGAATATTTGGCCAACCAGAATGCCTCAGTTTGTGAGATATAGACATGTATTTTCGAGTAGGTACCTACCAAAAATGAACCGTAGACAAGAATTTTGAACACGTTGTAACCTGTTTTTATCCATAACATTTCAGTACGGACCATAAATTACATTGCGATAGCACATGTGCTTCACGTAGTATAGGCATATATATAATACACATATATTGCTGGTAGGGCCTGGAAACTTCAGAAAACATTACGGCGCCGACATAGTTTCACTTAGAGTATAATGCGTCTCGTGCGCATGCGTGAGAACTCGAACTCCGCCTTTTTAAGCGAATTTTAAAGTTAACCACTTCCCCATTGGGCGGACGACGCCGCCGCGCTTGCGCACATCTCACGTATACATGAAGGAGTTGGTTGTGTATCTCACTTCATCGGTAAGTTTCCCACTCATAGCCGCTAGCAATATAGTAAGTATTAGATATATGAGTATAGGTAATTTTAGATTCAACAGTTAATTCATTTCTATGTGGAAATATTTTTAAATTTAAAAATCCAGCTTTAATAACTTTGGACAATTGTGAAAAACGTAGCTCTGCATCAATATTGTCAAATCCAAGTTATTAACTGCGGTGCCTAGGTCAACTGATTCGTTATTAATTAAAAATAGAGATGCCTAGTGACACAGCTTGTCTTAAGTTTTTAGCGCCAAATACAATGGCTTGCGTTTTGGAAGCATTGATAATTAAACAATGCTTAGAAGGCTCTTGTAAACGGTAAAAGGTTAGGTTTAGAGTCATTTCAATTCCCCCAATTAGTGGCGGGCTGCTATAGGAACCTTGCGTCCTTCTTCAGCCAAGAACAAGAATTATAGGATGGATGAGAGAAAGGAGGCGTTGAGAATAGAAGAGAGGCCAGGAAAGGTGGAGACGGCATTCGCCTCAGAGAAGGTACTCCGTTTCTGTTGACTCAGCAAACCACCTAAAAACCTGAATCAGAGCAGACGGCCAGGGGAATCGAACCCGCAACCTCCTGAATGCTAAGCAGATACGATAACCACTACTCTACAGAGCTCCGTAGACTCTTGTACTAAACTACAAATGTCCTCATTTAATTGTCTACATGCCAATCCTACATCTTCCGATTTAAACGACAAGTAAATCTGGTATCATCAGCATGCTGGTGACAGCTACAGTACTTTAAAACTATTTAATTTTAACGTGTATATTGTGCACAACAAGGGTCCCAATATGGATCCCTGAGGTACACCCGATTTTACATCCCTCGGTGTGGAAATTTAATCATATAATTTAACAGATTGTGTTCTATTATTAAGATAACTTTCAAAAAACTTTAGAAGCGTTGTCGCAAATCCAATCTATTTTAAAATAGCTCGAAATTGTTATTAAGTAGCATTTGACAATTGTTGACAGTTATTAGATATTCCAAAGCACTCTATCCAGAACGTGTTTAATAAGGACGAGTAACACAAAATCAGGCGCTTATTATGAACGGGATCTTACGATGTTTCGTACTGCGCATTAATCTAACAATTTCTGAGGTATTTATTAAAATAATCTTATAATTTTTATCTGGGAAAATGACTAATCTAATAATTTTTTCTACTTAATAACACGTTCAATGAACATTTTGGTCTCCACTACAGTTTGAACGTATTTTACTCTCATTCCAAATCATAATTTTGATTTTCCCTGTATATCAGCCAATGTTTTAAAAATGTTGTACCTGATTACGGATCTACAAGTCATGCAGAGCTTTTTATCAAGAATTTTTTTTGTGAAATGTAAGATAAACTTTTTCTCCATTTGTATAAAACTTTTTGAGACACACTGTATAACAATTGTTTTCAATAGTAATATGAAAACATATCATAAATATCTCTTTTTTCCTCATTTTCAATGAATATGGTATACAAAAAAAAATTTCTACATAATTATCATACATATTGTTTAAACAATATAAATCATTTCGTCCCCGCTCCAAAAGGTTTCTGACTTCAAACAATATAAAAAAAACAAATTTTAAAAAATCATCAAAATCGGAGCTGTTCCTGAGGACTTCCGAAGATTACCTGTTTTATGTAAGTATTCAATGACGCGACTAAAAGAAGCATGTTACGTTATTAAAATAGATTACTCCCAAATCTATTTTTCATGCACTGATGCCACACTTTAATCTATATACATCTTCTCCTTTTAATAGCAAACATATACCTTAAACCTAGTAGGTAGATTAGCACACCTTCCACTACGAATTTCAAGTTCAGTTAGATCAGTTTGTAATTTACATCAGCTTTGCTATCTTGTACATTTAATTTGGGTTCAGTTACATTCAGTTGTTCGGCACCAGCTAAATCGGTTACTTTACCTCAAGCTTGAATTAATTCTGTGTTTTTCGTAAAAATAATCAATTCCTACATAAAATTTCACTTTTTGGTGCATGTTTTTTTAACACATTAGCTGATTTCCAGTTATTATCTCTGTTTAACAATACATTATCACCACCTTTAAATTCATTCCTACGTTTGCAGTGGGTATCGTAATACATTTTAGTTTTTTGTTGTTCTTAGCCAATTTCTGAGAATTTTTACAAATATGAGGTTTCAATACCTTCCTGTGTATTGGAATCTTAGTTGTAGTCCCTCTATTGATTAAAATTTCTGCAGCCGATGAATGCAATTCGACCAATAGAGAATTTCTAAATTTCAATAATATCAGAGCTATCCTTTATTATCTTGTTTGCATTAAAAAATACTTTTAGCTATCTAGACTGCTCTTTCTACCTGTCTATTGCTACGTGGATATACAGAGAGGACTAAACGTATGGAGACACCGATTTGTTGTCGTTAATATTCATTTTATAAGAAAATGTTCAATACAAAAGTAATTTTTACCTACATATTGATATACACGAAAAATGTTATTATTCAATTGTTTTTGATTTATGAGTTTACGCGGTATTTTTTTAATGGCAACCTATTAATGTTATACTAATATTCGATAGAGAATTATTTTTCTTCATAATGGTATAAAAAATGTTTGGGTGGAAAAAAGTTCTTCAAGAAAATTCCGGTTAAAGTTAAAGTATTTACAATTAATTAACTTTCCGACTCGTAAACGATACATCCATGATAAACGAAAGTGAAGGGATACTTTTAACTCTCTCTGTATCGGCGAACTAGTAGTAAACTCAAAAGTGAGGTTGGGCCTCTGGCGAGAATCATTAAACGGCGAGTATTCGCACCGTCTGCCTTACCCCGGAGAAATAAGAGAAAAGACAAAATCGTATTTGTCTAGTGTATGCACATTTCAAATAGCACAAAAACATGGTGGATGTGCTATATGAATAAGTACAAATAAGGACAAGTTGTGTTGGGATGTATATTCTTTCATCGTGCTTGCTCATGTTTGCATTGTACTCAGTCTATTTCTGCTTATACTCATGTTTCTACTAATTGACAAGCTTGCACAGAACTCTTCAATATTTTGTACAGTATTTCTATAACATGACCAGTCACGGTACAATCATGTTGAGGTGCAACGGTGCAAGTACGCTGAAATAATACATTTTCTCTGCGCATTTCTCTATTTCTATATTGTAAACATTTATCTATAATTAAGCTTGGTATGGTTGTAACTGATTATGTAACATGCTGGTAGTAGTATTAATCGTTTACAAGTTTGTTATTTTGTAAACGCAATATTGATGTATTAGGGAGGAGATCAAAAAATTATAGCACATGATACATACGTTTTATATTAGTTTACTTTTTTAAATTAAAAAAATTCAAAAATTTGGTATTTTGCTCACAGGCTATTATTTCATCATTATGCTGGCGCTGTGAATTTTTGGTTTACTACCGTTTCTGTGTATATGGTTGGTGTTGCTGTATTGTTTTTTGTACTGCTTAGTAACTTTATAGGCCCTTGGATCATAAAAGCCATATTAAACAAGTTTATGGTTGAAAAATTTTATAAATTTGAAATATTAAACCATACACCTTAGCATTGTAAAGGAATATATTAAGTTAGATGTTTGTTCTAGTTGTATAGGCTCCGGCAACGAAGCGGAGGTGGAAGATATTTCTAAAACTATGAGAGTTACATGAATATTGAGTATATAAAAGTTGTAGGTAGGAAGGTAGTCCACATCAATAAAATCGTTTTGATTATACAGGGTGTCTCAAAAAAGTGTGGCGAATCAAACTTACTTTTTTTTAATAGAATGCCCTAAATTTGGGTAGCGTACAAGTTTTGCATTAAAATATTCATAATTTTTGTATAAAGTTGTATGGGTCTAACATCAACTGTTTTGGAGATATTAACAATTCTATGCAAAACAGTGCTTAACTTCAGGTGGCTGCTGTAAGCAACAGAAAACAATTGAATGAAGGAAAGTGCCACCAAAAAATTATGATTATCGTGAACTACCACTCAAGTGTAAAATGGTGGATCTGGGTATTAATGCTATACAGGGTACTCAACATTTGCAAATTTAATGGTTCCGATTTTTTTTCGAATGGAACGCCCTGTATATTTTTGTATTTTTGAAAATCTCTTTTAGTTAGCTTTCTTTTGATATGTTACTTCATAACTCTAAATTCAAGTGTTTTTCAGATATGCGTGTTTAAACTCAAAAAACAATTTCAACCCCTTAAGATGCTTTATTTCAAGGGATAAAAAACAAATGCCGTTAAAATAATGATTTAAAGTTTTAAACACATGATCTCTCCAAAAATAAGAACACAAAACCAGGTTTCGAAAATATAAATTGAGTCAGTGTTGATACAGGGAATAATAAACACGGAAAAAGATAAATGCAGGAATAAATTAATGCCAAGGTCAAATAAAATCAGAAAAAAAAAACAAACGCCAATACATCAAATCATTATAAGTAATTACATTAAATGTTCAAATAGTTCTCCTTTCCTCCTCTGGGCATTAAAGTTGTACAGAGAACTCATAATCAACAAATACAATTATTTTGATTTATTTAAACGGAACACCCTGTATATCCCTGTATTTTTAAAAATTACTTTTAATCAGCTCTCTTCTGACATTTCATTTCCTATCCCAAAATTCAATTGCTTTTCAGATTCAGTTTTCTCTTGCTTTTTTTCGTTTTTTTCGTATTTGTTATTTCTAATTTTGAGTAGTGGATGGATTTTTGTTTTCTAAATTTGGTTTTATCTGTTGTTTGGAGAACTCAAGCGTTTAAATCATTATTTTAAAGGCGTTTGTTTTGTATCCCTTGAAATAAAGCATCTTAAGGGGTTTAAATTATTTTTTGAGTTCAAACACGCATATCTGAAAAACCGTTTAACTTCGAGGTATCAAGTGACATATCAAAAGAAATCTCACTAAAAGGGATTTTTAAAAATACAAAAATATATAGGGCGTTCCATTTGAAAAAAAATTAAAATAATTAAATTTGCAAATGTTGAGCACC
Source organism: Agriotes lineatus (assembly GCA_940337035.1). Lineage (NCBI taxonomy): Eukaryota > Metazoa > Arthropoda > Insecta > Coleoptera > Elateridae > Agriotes > Agriotes lineatus. The sequence continues at coordinate 81,684 of CALNHX010005662.1, read as the reverse complement.
CTGTATAGCATTAATACACAGATCCACCATTTTATACTTGAAAGGCAGTTCACGAAAATCATAATTTTTTGGAAATGTTTTCCTTCATTCAATTGTTTTCTGTTGCTTACAGCAGCCGCCTGAAGTTCAACACTTTTTTGCATAAAATCGTTAATATCTCCAAAATAGTTGACGTTAGACCTATACACAATTATATAAAAATGATGAGTATTTCAATAATACCAATAATAGAATGCGTAGGTTATTCATACAATATTATACTGGTGTTACGAATTCAAACTGAGCCATATGACAGCGCTAAAAGCGTCACAAAATTCAAAACAACAAACAATGACGTTAAATCGAGGCAATAACTGTTTCAGCGTCAGCCCCTAATTTATGCACATTACTGGGGAAGCTGCTCGGTGAAGCATTGTAAAATCTAGTACAGATACCTTAAGTCGAGAAAATCGATCTCCAAGGGGTACCAACGAGGATGTAATTTCTCGCAAATCAGCACGAGTGTGTTAGGTTAATTTTCCAAGTGAAGCCCTCTGAGCATTTGAGGAAACGGTTTTAACTGGTTTAGGGAAATATACACCGTTGGGCGGGAACGCCCGCCTCCAAGCAGAGTATTCGAAGATTTTCCTCTTGGAGCAGGGAGGTCTGCCTCCGACGAAACGGTTCCAGGAGGATTTAGGTATTTAGGAGAAGTGGACTCAAGTCTTACGGTTCGAGCTGGCCTCGGTAGACCCAACCGGGGTTCAAGCGGAGAACTCTTCCAGGTAAGAGCTGCTGGGCGGGTCGCTGGATTAAAGTCTCAAGTGTCTTCAGCAAGCAAAGCGTTCTCGTTTTATACTCTTTTGACCCTAATTATCAGGGCTCTTTTCTAAGGGATTTTGATTGTTTTCCATGCTCATCTGCCCCTTTGCTAGCCAATGCTGGAGCTGATATTATGACACCAAGCATCACGGCGGATGCAAGAGTTATGGCATTGAAAGTGCGAAGAAAATAATGGGAGGGGCGAGCTCTTCAACACATAGCAAGAGAATTGAGACCAATTTTAAGATTGTCAACGTCAATATGAGGACATCTACTTCAACTGGAAATGTTCTAAATAAAGCTATTAATCGTGAACGATTTGGTGGAATTCATTTTCATGCTTAGGTATAATACAATTTTCTGTTTGCAACGTTCAAACCTGTTAAATGATTTATTAAAAACCTAGATGCAGCACGAGCCGCATGCCGCATTTAAGTTTCGCGCGTTAGTGTGAGATTCACGCAGCCACCCGAACTACATCGTGCGCTGAACTCGGAAAATCGATTTCTAATGGTGCGTTTAAACGCTCGTTTGGGCTCATTCGAAAAGCAGTATAAAGCCTTTTCATTATTAAGTGAAATGTACTTGTGCTCGTAGTTAAAAAACACAACCAATAGGTATAAGTAATTGTTTTCTGTGGTCATATCCCTATTAAAAGTAATAGAAAGTTTGTTTACAAAAACCCGAAAATAGTAAACCGTCAGTAGACGCATTGGTACTTTTGCCGCTTTAACACGGCATGTATTGTTCTGGATTATTGGTAATCTTGTATTGTACGACGCCAGCGATGAACTACTATTCCTAGAGTCAGTAATCTTGGAGGGAGGGATCGCTAACATGTCAAATACCTTACACTGCTGCCAGACCTTTGTTTACTTCTACAGCAATTTGGGGCCGAATTCGTTTTAGTTTGTATGTTTAACGTGGTCCTAACATCAATGTCGAAGGTGTTCTAGCTCCAACTGTTTGTGAATGAAGGTAACATTTTGACACTAAACCATATTCGTGATTCTTGCAGGTGTTGCGGTTAGGGTCAAACTAAAATGTATTGAACGGTTGGCGAAGCGGGGATTAATACATAATTTCCTTCGTTGTGAAGGCTGTTAGGTAGATATGTCGTTTGTTTAACGATTTTTCACGATTAAAAGCAAACTAAAAATAATTTGGCACCAACGCTGTTGAAGCATTGAAGCCAAACAAAGGTCTGGCAACGTTTTAAGGTACTTTTAATCTAAACGATCAGCTGTTCGCGCCTCCTTTCAAGATTACTGACTCTAGCAGCAGTAGCTCATCGGTGACGTCGTACAATACAAGATTACCGAATTATTATATAGGTATAAAAAAATATTCCTAATTTTTCGCTTAAATTTAGTATCGTGTCAAGGTGTCATACCAGCTTTATTCACGTTTAAAGTCATTACGTAAGTGGCTACCTCACGTACTGTTACAATATGTGTTTTTAGAAACTTTCTCGCCTAAACTACTACCGTGGTGGGACTATAGTTTCCCACCACGACTACTACAAAATATTTTAGTAACTTATGGAGATCTTATAGCGGGACGCCCTATATGTTAGAGTAGTTCACTTGAATCACATAATGGCAATCTGGCTGACATTTCAACAAGATGTATGCTGCTAAGTACCCCATTCGCTGAATAATTTACTTCTAATTTGGTGTTTTTTTCATGTAAGTAATATCTTTAAAGGGTATACCCTTTAAAGTAATAAGTTAAAGCTTAAACTAACAATTTCATTTGTGTTGTATTTTTAGACATAACAGTTAATAAATCTGAATTCTTCATTATTGATAACAATGGACATTACACAGGAATCTAATCATAGTTTTCCTCTTACAATGACCAGCAGTTTAGACAAATCATTAAATGAAAACGAAGTACTTGCAAATTCACCTACACGAGAGATCATTCAAGAGACTATCAACAACGTGATCGATCACGGATCAAATATTAAACAAGAGGAACTTCATATAAAAGACGAATTGCCTAGTACTTTTGTAGAAGATACAAGCCTTTTAGAAGATCAGTTTGTTTACAAACTCTGTGGACGTAAAGCAGAAGACGAGAGTAATTTCTTGGATCAGTCTTACTCTTCTTCAGTTTGTGAATATGCAACTGCACGGAAATCTAGCTTAGTTAACCATTTGAAGACACCCACAAGTGACAAATCGTATTCATGTTTTAATTGTGAATATAAGGCAGTAAGCAAAGGTAATTTAGTTAAACATATGAGGAGACACACAGGTGAAAAACCTTATTCTTGTTCAATTGTGACTATAAATCAGCACATAAGGGTAGTTTAGTAATCCATATGAAGATGCATATAGGAGAAAACTCGTATGCATGTTCTATTTGTGAGTATAAAGCAACAGGAAAAAGTAATTTAGTATCACATATGAAAATTCATATAGGTGAAAAACCTATGCTTGTTTAATTTGTGAATATAAAGCAGCAAGAAAAGATAATTTAGAACGCCATATGAAGATGCATACAGGAGAAAAACCTTATGCATGTTCTACTTGTAAATTTAAAACTGCACGGAAATCTCACTTAGTTGACCATTTGAAGACACACACGGGTGAAAAATTGTATTCATGTTTTAATTGTAAATATAAGGCAGTAAGGAAAGGTGATTTAGTTAAACATATGTCGAGACATACAGGGGAAAAACCTTACTCTTGTTCTATTTGTGACTATAAATCAGCGCATAAAGGTACTTTAGTAATCCATATGAAGATGCATATAGGAGAAAAACCGCATGCATGTTCTATTTGTGAGTATAAAGCAACACGAAAAAGTAATTTAGTATCCATATGAAAATTCATATAGGTGAAAAACCTTATGCATGTTCAATTTGTGATTATAAAGCAGCAAAAAAAGATCATTTAGAAAGCCATATGAAGATGCATACAGGAGAAAAACCTTATGCATGTTCTATGTGTGGGTTTAAATCAGCATATAAAAGTAATTTACTATGCCATATGAAGATGCATACCGGAGAAAAACCGTATACATGTTCTATTTGTGATTATAAAACTGCAAGGAAAAGTCACTTAGTTGACCATTTGAAGACACACACAGGTGAAAAATCGTATTCATGTTTTAAATGTTATTATAGGGCAGGAAAGAAAAGTGATTTAGTTATGCATTTGAGGAGACACGCAGGTGATAAACCTTATTCTTGTTCTATCTGTGAGTTTAAATCAGCACGTAAAAGTCATGTAGTACGCCATATGAAGATTCATACAGAAGAAAAACCGTATGCGTGTTCTATTTGTGAGTTTAAATCAGCACAAAAAAGTAATTTAGTAAACCATCATATGAAGATGCATATAGGAGAAAAACCGTATACATCTTCTATTTGTGAATATAAAACTTCACGGAAATCTAGCTTAGTTGACCATTTGAAGACACGCACAGGTGAAAAATCGTATTCATGTTTTAATTGTGATTATAAGGCATTAAGGAAAGCTGATTTAGTTACACATATGAGGAGACATACAGGTGAAAAACCTTATTCTTGTTCTATTTGTGACTATAAATCGGCGCAAAAAGGTAGTTTAGTAATCCATATGAGGATGCATATAGGAGAAAAACCTTACGCATGTTCTATTTGTGAATTTAAAACTGCATGGAAATCTACCTTGGTTAACCATTTGAGGACACACACAGGTGAAAAAGCGTATTCATGTTTTAATTGTGATTATAAGGCGGGAAATAAATCTGATTTAGTTAGACATGTGAGGAGACATACAGGTGAAAAACCTTATTCTTGTTCTATCTGTGAGTTTAAATCAGCACATAAAAGTCATGTAGTACGCCATATGAAGATTCATACAGAAGAAAAACCGTATGCGTGTTCTATTTGTGAGTTTAAATCAGCACGTAAACGTAATTTCGTAAGCCATATGAAGATGCATACAGGAGAAAAACCGTATGCATGTTCTATTTGTGAGTATAAATCAACACAAAAAAGTCATTTCGTATCCCATGTGAAAACTCATATAGGTGAAAAACCTTATGGGTGTTCAATTTGTGACTATAAAGCAGCAAGAAAAAGTCATTTAGAAAGCCATATGAAGATACATACAGGAGAAAAACCTTATGCATGTTCTATGTGTGGGTTTAAATCAGCACATAAAAATCATTTAGTATCCCATGTGAAAACTCATATAGGTGAAAAACCTTATGGGTGTTCAATTTGTGACTATAAAGCAGCAAGAAAAAGTCATGTAGTACGCCATATGAAGATCATACAGGAGAAAAACCGTATACATCTTCTATTTGTGATTATAAAACAGTCTAGAGAGATCATGTAGTGAGCAAACATACAGGAAATTAACCGTATTCCTGTTACATTTGCATATACAAAGCGGAAAACAAAGTTGGCTTAGGTGGACATATAAGAACTCGTAAAGGAGAGAGACCTTATTAATTTCTATTTGAAAATATAAAGCTGCAGAGTAACGTACTTTAGTTAAACATATGAAAATATATACTAGGGAAAGAAGAAGCTTCCTGGAGGTGTCTTTTGTGCAAGAAATTGTGATGATTTTTATAGTTACGAAATTTTCTGCAAGCACCTCTCCATCCGACATAGTACTAGAGGAAAACTTATGCAGGGTTAAAAATAGAAGTATTGGCAAAATCCTATTTGTGTACTGTATACAAATTTAAGACGCCACCAAAACAACTGGCCTTCCCATTTGCCGGATTTCAACTCGCCGGATAATTATTTCACCGGATAGCTATTCGCCGGATTGTAGGATGTGTGTCATATTCGAAATTCGGCAAAGTACTGTGTCTCGTTCTAGCCTGTTTAGGTTAGTTGCAGTCTTTGATAATTTTTTTGTCACTACCACTGCCGGTGTTGTCCCCGCGATCAGCATAGTGTCCTCGATCTTGATATCCAGCGAAATGTATTCCGGTTAAAAGACTTCCGGCGTGACGGATTCCAGGGAATCGAATTCCGGCGAAAAGAATCCGGCGAATGGAAACTGAGCCCCAAAACATGATATGATAAGCCATATGAATAATCACTAATAACGGCATTTGCGAGTGTTCTTGATCTGTATAAGTACTCGTGCTTCTTGAGCAACATATTTGCATCGTACTTGGTCTATTACTGCTTATATTCATGTTAGTACTAATTGACAAGCTTCCACCAAATTCATAAGTATTCTTTTCTTTTGCCAGTCATCATACAATCATGCTCAGTTGGGACGGTATAGGACTCAGAATAATAAAATATATTTGGTGTCTTATTTTAGTCCAGTGGCCTGTCTTAATCACGAACTCATGGTTCTATGATACCTCTTTACTTATAAACCGGGTAGGTGGCTAGCCGTCTCTGCCCCAACTGACGAAGAGTTCCTTTGTTAGAAGTTAACGATTGCCATACATGTTAGCGTGGTAGAGGGATAGCGCACAATATTTAAAATCCCTATGCAGTAGGGGGAAAATGAACCCGGTCTGGCCACTAATAGAATAATTTTTGTGTAGTGAACCCCTCTATTTCTTTATTGTAATAATGAATGTAGAGTTAAACTTGTTTAATTGTGATTGTGTAAAATTTGATAGGTATCGATAATAAAATCTTAAAATTTATCCTGCGGTTGTGGTATCATAATGCATATTTACTTAACAGAGGAGGGCAGTAATTAATTACTTTGTATTTAAATTACTAATTACTTTGTTGTAATTCAATTACTAAATTACCAACCTCGAGTGGATCTAAATCATTAAAATGCAAAAAATAGGATAAGGCCTTATTAAGTATAAGTATAATTTATAATTTCCAATGACTAGTGGGATAACTGCTAATTTTGTGTAACATTTGCAATTCTAGCAACGTGTGTAGGAATAAACTTCTATTTTTAATATACAACAGATTTGCCTTCTGCAGCACCAGCTGAAAGAGTTTTTTTCATTTGCCACATTTAGAGATAGTCCTAGAAGAAATGCGACTTCGAACGAATTATTTGAAAAACTGGTGCCTATGAAGGCAAGCAGAGTGTTTAGATACTTTTTACTTATTTTATTATACTTACCTAAATGTATGTTGTATGAATATAGTATAGACAATATATCCTTTTTACCCTTGACTTTATTTATTTACATACATGATGCATAAAAACTTTTGGTTTCAGTAAACAATGCAAACAGTTGAAAGAATTAATTATCAGAGAATCTTTAACTGATAAAGTATGTTCAGGGCGGAGCTCGTAGTGGACTGTATGTTTTAATTTAGAATGGTGTAGACAGTTACAGGATAATTCGTTTTTAGGGGTGTAGGAACGTAAAGGGATGCAGAATCAACAGCATTATGCAGTCTTACATAAGGAGGGTAAGACTTGGTTTCGTTGGTAGAGGATGGTGTGCTAAATCGGCCCTATGCATTCTAACATAAGGCGAGTAACAAAAACTTGAACTCGTTTGGTAGAGGTTTGTAAACACAGGAAAGATATGTGACTGCATTATTTTATTAACCAGAATATCCTATATATCGCCGGATCTATAAAAAAAGGCACAAGGTTATAGTCCTTTATTTATACATCTTCGACTCAATAAACTATATATTTCTATGAAAACACATTTTAAGCCTTTATGATTATAATAGCAATTAATAATATTTCAAGCATATGAAATAATATTTTAGAAAATGGTCCAGAAATGTGTGTTTATTTTTCATAAATTGTATAAAATAGTTTTGACCTTGATAATAATTTGTGAACCAGTTTTAAAAATAGTGTTAGCTTTAATTTGAACAATAAAATGTAATCAGAGCAGGCGAATTTGTTAAAACTTAAATAGTATCAGAAAAGTCAAACGTAACAGCTAAAGCATAACGAATATTGACATAACGAAATATCATTACATATATAAATAGTAGGTTGATTTTTTTAAATATTGTGGATTGCTACTGATTCTCTGTTATTGTGTCATATAGGACCCCATCAGTGTGGTTAGTGTAACAAACATCCATTTCGTAAGTTAACGGATAATCAATTTCTTAATTCAAATTAAAGTTTTCATTCTTAAAATGATCAAAATTAATCCAAATAAGCGCCTCCTTACGGATGCAGAACTTTGGAAAGCTTATACAATTCGAGTGATGCGGGAAAATTTTAACGAAGGATGAGAATGATCCTATTGTTGACGAACATGAAGAAGAAGATATCGAACCGAAAACGGTGGCTAGAAAAACGTAAAGTTTGGGTTTACGAATTTATGGCGGGATGGTAGATAGGCTGGAGTAAATTAATTTGTTATGTATACAAACATATTGACAAAAAATTTTTCTAATTTTGATATAAATATAAAGTCTTACTTTTCAAAGCTGACTGAAGTTTCGAAAGATCACACTCTTCGTAACTAGTTATTAAATGAAAACATATTACTACAAGTTGTAAAAAGTACATCAAACTGACATGCGAAAAAGCGAAAGAGTATAAATACTTGATTTTCAATACATTGACATTTATTTGACATGACATTTATAATTTTATTGGTTTAAGTCTTAAAAATGTCATTTTCTAACTGATTTTTTCTACGATCGTGTAAGAATTACATCTTTTTGCACAGTTTTTAGTAACAAAAGTGACGTTTGCAGCACTCTTAATATTAGCGCCAGAATTACGTATTTCTAGCACGTTGCCATTGGTGGCTTGTTTTAATTTATATTAAAACACGCTTTGTCGTAAATTTGAATGTCAACATAACCTAGAATAACTAACACAATGTGACAAAAAAATGTCAACGAATTAACTTTTTATATTTATGTAGCAATCGTAGAAAAAATATCATATAATACACGTGTATAAGTGACATTAAAAGCACTCCGCTTTACGTCGTGCTCTTAAACTCGTCGCACGTGCTTTAAAGGCGTACTTATACACTAGTATCATAATATACTATTATAAATAGATATTCCAAAAACGTTGTTAAATGCACTAGTAGACGGAACGTATTGTATCCCGAATATTGCCATGCCATATGTGACGACAGAAATACCAAATTTTCTTTTTTATTCTATTAACGCTACCTATTGATACCCAAAACATTTACAGGATGTCCCATAAAGTTGTCTACACATGAAAAAAAAATTAATTACATATTTATAAAAAAATTATTCTCCATAGAAGGTTCTGCACTACTCAAAAAACAAAATGCGCTCATAAAATTTCAAAATTATCTGATATACAGAATGGATCAAAAAATTATAGTTCGGCTAAAGAGTAAAGTACCCTTATTTCTAAACATAACAGAAAATGTTACTTCGAAGTGTTATTCAAAATAAATCGTGATGCATAATTATGAAAAGGCGCTCCCCTTGTAATTCATTTCTTTTTCAAAGTAATGTGTCACACAAATTCAATTCAGAAAACCAATTTATATAAATGCCACTCAGAGAAACAACAAGTTGTTGGATAATTACTTAAACTACTTAATACAGAAACTATAATGAACTTCCTAATGATTTTTTTTTGTTGTCTTCCAAATAATGGTACTTTACCCATTCGCCGAATTATTATTTTTTATCCATCCTGTATAATAGCAAATAATTGTGGAATTTTATGGGCGCATTTTGGTTTTTGGGTAATGCAGAACTTTTTACGATTTTTTTTAATAAATAGTTTTCCATATGTAGAGAACTTATGGGACACCCTCTATATCACAAACAAATTATTTTAGTTTTTGTATTATTTTTACACGCATCTTTTTAAATGTATTTGTGAATATAATATTGTAATACTGCACAAGTCTAACATTCTCTTTCCACTTGGTCAAAAAAGTTTCCATTTACCTATATACAAAAATCTAAAGTGGGCCATATACGACTCCCGTGTGGTTTGTGTCAAATTTAATGACATGCGATTCTGCGGTTACGATTTGCTTCAATTTCCGAGCAATAATTATTCTTGAATTACTTTCCTAAAAATGCACAAAACACTTAAGAAAAACAATTTTTATTGACCGTTATGGTTATTACACTCGTTGTTGTGTACATGCCATCTTATTTTTCTTTTTGATTGATACAATTAAACTTAATTCAGTGTAAACTTTTACCTGTGACAGTGACAAATGTTTTCATAAACAAATTGCAATCTGACATTCACGTACTATCCATTCACAAAACTCGTGAACTGTCAAAACGCTGTCAAGTTGGTACCTTGTTTAAATTCTGTTTAGAAACTTTTGCTTTCTGATTTTGGCAGCACTGATTTTTTTTAAATTTACAAACTTGACTTATGTCACACTTTCTTGTAGAAAAATTATGTCCAAAATGCTTTAATTTCTGTGCATACACTTAAATTGCAATAGAACAGAAACGACAAAGGGTTTTATTATTGAAGAGGAAAAAAAGGCTATAGTTAATTATTACAATGAAAAACTTTTGACACATGTAACATAACCTAACTTCAAATATTACTAGAAATTACTAGATCTGAACTACATTCCCAAAAAAACTGTAATTTCCAGGTACACTCAGCAAATATTGAAAAAAGTTGACATTGACAGTTCACGAGTTTTGTGAATGGATAATACAGACTTAAGTTAAGACATGACTAGATTTTCTCTTTCTTTCCAAGGCCTCCCTAAGTTAATGTTTTTTAACACATGGTATAATAATAGTTAAAATAGCTCATTTTAATTGGCCTTTTATGCAAACTTGAAAATAATTTTTAAAATCTGTTCACTTAAATAATTTTTTTTTCGATAAACATCGTGTACTGCCTGTCTGGAATATATAGGGTGTCTCAAAAAAATGTGACACCGGTTGGTCATACATTCCTTAGGTTATAATAAACCGATTAAACCTAATATAGGTTAGTACGAAGTCTTTCCAGTAAAAAATTATAAAGCCTTCGAGTTAAATTTTTTATTTATTCCTTTTATGTTAATTTCCACAAATGTAAAGATTTGGATTTCAATTTTGGTAGGTACACATTCTTACTACTGCTTACTAGTGCACTAGTGAAAGGACTTTTATAAACTAGACTCGAGTGTAAGAGGCACTTTACCTATCTTTAACATTTTTTTAGCTATCTTTAACATTTTTTTAGCTATAGCTTTTTTATCTGTAACATTTTTAAAATTTAGGTTATTGTCTGAAATGGAATTACAAAGCGTAATAAAGAGGCACTTTTAGTTCATTAGCGTAAATGCAACCGTTTACCTCAACCCATTTCTTCCCAGCGCACTCATATGAGTACAGTTTAATTTCTTTTTTTTTTGAGCGCCCTCTACTGCAATTTTTTTCAATATCTTGTCATTACAGGTGTCTATAATTATAATGAGGTATGAATAAGAAACGGTTATTTGGTTGGATTTGTGTCGACATATGTCACCTTGTAATAATATTGAATACAGTGACAGTAGATAGACAGCGGGTACGGGATCACGAAGTGACGTCATTTTGGCGGGAAATTCAAAATAGCATATGATCCCGTACCCCGCTAGCGGGTTCTGGGCCACTTAAGCATAGGGAGCGGGTTCTGGACCACTTAAGTATAGGGAGCGGGTTCTGGACCACTTATGTATAGAGAATGTAATTTGAAAAAACTAGTTAATGTGCAAAACCCCTATAGAGAAAACCGATGGGTGTAATTAAAATTATATACATGAGAAAATTCGTGAAGTTGGTACTACAACACACATGCAAACAGTGGGTTTGATTAGAACAGAATTAACAAAGCGTAATGAAGCTGCCGCAAAAGCTCATAACATTTTTTTTTTTAAATGACGGGTTAAATTTTGATTCTCAAGGGAAACGTATTGCTAATCTATCTAATCCTATCAACGGCGATGATGCTGCAAACAAAAATTTGGTCGATGATTGTATAAAAGAAATAACTACAAAATTAGTTGTTATTGATAAAAATAACACTGCTTTGCAAACACTATTAAACAAATCTAGTGGTGATGTAGGCGATATAGATTACGAATTATAAAGAATGTCTAAAAACAGGTCGTTGAGCAGTGACATAACCAACCGAGACGAAATTTTCCTAGAAGACGGGTTATAATTAAAGGATTCCTTGATTTATGGTAGGCTGATTTAGCCGAATGTATTCCATATGCTAGAGACAAGGGTTATAAGTACACGTTAGTTGTAATTGATTGTTATTCGAAATTCGTGTGGACCCAGCCCTCTTAAATCGAGAAAAGGTGTCGATATAGTAAACTCGCTGAAACTAATTTTAAAACAGGCTCAAATTCGCTTACCCAGTAATTTGCAAACCGACCAGGGTAAAGAGTTTTATAACCGAGACTTCACAATTAATGTAAAAATTTAATATAAACCATAATTCCACGTATAGTGTTAATAAAGCGTCCATAGCCGAATGAGCGATTAGAACATTGAAAAACAATTTGTATAAGGACATTCAGTCTGCGCGGGAAATACAAATGGATTGATATTCTCGCTGATGGTAGCCAGGAATATAACAATAGAAAACATCGAACCAGTCCAATAAAACCTTCTGACGTCACTGCTAATAAAAAATTAAACGCTTACAATAACGTAAAGATATTCGCTTCACATCATTTAAAAGTCGGTGATATAGTACGTATAAGCAAATTTAAGGATGTCTTCGCGAACGGTTAGACGCCCCAACTGGTCAACGTTATTTAAAATTGCAAAGGTTCGTACCACCAACGCGGTTGTATGTTTATTTGAGGCTATGGGAGGACAACCCATAGCTGGTGGATTTTACGAGCGCGAATTACAGAAAACCAAACATGCTGATGTTTATTTGGTTGAAAAGGTGTTACGTAAAACGTGGCAATCAACTGTATGTTCACTGGCCGGGCATGGATAAATCACACGATCAATGGATAAATAAGAATTAAATAGTTTAAGCTTGAACTGTATTGATAGCTAAATAAAATAAAAAACTGTGTAAACATGTTTTTCTTACCCTTCATATTGGCATATCAGCTTATTCAGTTTCACTACCACATCTAAGCATGCATTTAAATCTAAGTAAAATAAAGCACCGAGTGCATTTAATACATTTATTGCAAGCAAAGCGTACATATTAAACTGAACAATGTCCCCACGAAAGTATATCTATTTATTTTCGCAAATGTATCTCTTATCATCTGCGCTAGTAAGAGCTACTTTAGTTTGACTTATAACTATGTAGAGTATGACGTTTAGCTCTAATTCAGTTTTGGTTTCTAACAGCATCCTTGCTATCAAACAAACACTCCAAATAATCGTCGAAACAAATTTTGTTTTTAACTACATTTGCCAGGACACCCTTAACCTTTTTAACAGCATCTTTACCTTCAACTCTCACACTGAACATTTTCGATCTGATTCCAACAAACTCTGTGATTAATTTACCATTACACTCGTCTTTCATTAGACCTGGCACTCTCTTATTGGCTAATGGAATGTTGTAAACATAGTCTTCCGGATAATCGCTTGTATCAAACATATTAATATCTCGTTTCATAACATTATAAACATCTTTGCAAGTTATTTCATACAGAATACTATCCGTATTCGTATATAACAGTTTTAGTCCAGTCAATCTGTCATCAAAAGGGGGTGTTACCTTGCATCAAATCGGGTAGTTCTGATTTTTTTATATGTCTTATATGGTTGAGGCCTAATGATGAATCTAAGTTTTCGACCTCGGCCGAGTGCCGGAAGTACTTCAAATAACTAAAAAAAGCCAAAATTTTCTACCTTGTTTCGGTTTTCGTCAATTTTAACCCCGAAGAACTAGTTTTCGTAAATGTTGAACGTATATGAAATGAAATAAGATAACATTTCCTACATTTTATGAACTAGAGTTTTTTTTCTCCGATCAATCGTTCAGCCGCGAGAGCGCCGCGAAGTTATAGTGCAGTCAAATGGTAGAAAATAGTTTTGGTGGAATTGTGATATTTGGTTCCTATATGGTTTTTGGGTCGCTGTATACGAATATCAGGTTTTCCAACAATAATTTTGACCGGAAACACGTTTTTTTAAGAAAACACGGTCTTAAAAACGGTTTTTTAAAGTTTTTCTAAAGTTACTCGAAAACTATCCAATTTCGTCAATGTTAAACCTATATGAAACGAAAGAAGATACAATTTCCTACATTTTATGTACTAGAGGTTTTTTTCTCCAATCAAACGTTCAGTCGCGAGAGCGCCGCGAAGTTAGGTGTTAAAAGCAAAAAAAAAGGAAATTATCCCAATTTATTTCAAAGTAACTCGAATACTATCCATTTTTCGTAAATCAAAAATGGTATATGAAATGAATCTTCATAAATGAAATGTTGGAAAACCTGATATTCGCCTACAGGGACCCAAAAAACATATAGGAAGCAAATATCAAGACTCTTAAAACTTTCCTCTATTTTCTACCATTTGACTGGACTATAATTTCGCGGCGCTCTCGTGGTTGAACGATTGATCGGAGAAAACAAACTCTACTTCATAAAATGTAGGAAATTTTATCTTCTTTCGTTTCATGTAGGCTCAACATTTGTGAATAATGGATAGCTTTCGGATAATTTTAGAAAGACTAAAAAAATGTTTTTTACACTGTTTTTGCTTAAAAAACATGTTTCCGGTCAAAATTTTTGTTGGCAAACCTGATATTTGTGTTCAGCGACCCAAAAAACATAGAGGAACCAAATATCAAAACTATACCAAAACTTTCCTCTATTTTCTACCATTTCACTGGACTATACAGGGTGATTTATAAGGAAACATAAATTTCAAATTCTGTTACGCCAATGTCCTAGGCTTCTTAATACTATCTAGCGAATGAGATAATTTTATAAAAATCTTACAAAGGGAACTTGACCTTTTCAAACTTATTTTTTACATTTTTTTAGAATTTACTCTATTTTTTATCTCATACACTAGAACTGTGAAAAAGAATAATTCTGATATAAAAAAGACTAAGGTTGGACAAGCCGTTTGGGAGAAAAACTCTTTGGAGATAAATTGCAATGTGTTTTTAAAATATTTTTTTAATGCCCTTCCTACCAATAAATTGCCATCAAATCCATATCGTTTGACAGATAAAACTACAGCTATCATACAAAAAAAAATTGATATGGTTGGCCCACATACTCGTACGTAGTAGATATGACGCTTGAAACATTGGCTACTTTGAGCGGTTTTACCTTTACCCGCCCCTTAATAAAACTTTGGTCTCTTGTAGTTGGGTAACTAAATGGAATATGACCTATGTTCATCTGACATTTTTTACTCAAAATGACCTCCCCAACATACTGTTGAAGTTTGGTTCGCCCGTTATAAATCACCCTGTATACAGAAGATATCTTTTAGGTACAGACAGTTTTTGAGTTATTTTTCAACAATTCTACAATGCAACTTAGCTTATCACAGAACGAGGTACCAAGGACCATTTTCGTCTCATATTATTATAATTTGAATGCAGATTGATTTGCTTAACATTATTTGTGTTGTACTACTACGAACCTTTCGAGGTAGAACCGACTAAAATCCTAAAAATGCAAAATGTGAAAAATTTGTTAAACTTTGAAAAGCTGTATCTTCAAAACTATTAGGTCTACAGATACCGTTCTGGTCTTAAATTGTATAAAATTTCCTCTAATTTTACACAGGATATAACAACTTTTGCTGAAAATCCAGTGGTTCAGGATGAAAATCGGCAAAAACCGTATTTCAGTCGAAAATTTCGCGTTTTTTTTGTTATTTTAGGTACTTCCGGTACTCGGCCGAGGTCGAAAACTTAGATTCATTATTAGGCCTCAACCATATAAAACATATAAACAAATCAGAACTACCCGATTTAATGCAAGGTGAAATATACAGATTGACTGGACTATTTACAATCTTGATAAATAAAATTGCGCAACGAGTAATTATATTGATAAGTTCTTATATATATTGCAGACCAATCTAATTTGATTATTTTTAATCACGTGAGTCAGTTTGAAAAATCAGATCACGCTTGAAGTGAAAACGACCCTAGGGTGATTTTCAATCACTATGGAAACTACCTAATTAAATTTCAGTAGTATCCTATGGCAAGTTGGTGGTACTGTAAATCTAAGTCAAATTAGAGGTTAGCAGGTTAGCTTTTCCGTCGGTCTGTGTCAAAACTGACGCAAAAGCTAACCTGATAACCTCAAATTTGATGTAGACATACAGTGCCACCAACATAATATTATAATGAAGTGTCAAATTAATTTGTCAGAAAATGGCTAATTTATTTAAGAACTTATCTTTGCGAATTCACCGCGGCCAGTGATAAATCCTTATAATTTTGACAAATAACATCCCTCAAGTGCGTTGCCTTTAAGAAATAACCTTTGGCTTCGCCTCGGGTTATTTCTAGGCAAACACTTTCGGGTTGTTATTTGTCAAAATTATTGCCGGTGATTATCACTGCCCTTGGTAAATTATAGCTGAAAATCGTATAAACAGGTTTTACTTATTCTAATATGGACATACCTACATATATCGGTCTCTTAAAAAATATTTCCAACTTTGATAATTTTATAGCTACAAGATTTTCACTAAATATTGTTCTAATATGGAAATTAGATTGTGATATGTATTGATTAGCCCAATATCTTCCATGCCGTTACTAATTTAACTATTTTGTGCTTACGAACATTCTCCATGGTTTTACCGAAAACAACATTATTTATTAATTTAAACATATTTTTCTCGAATTCGTTTTTTTGCATTTGTTCTAAGTTGAGTGTTTAACTCAATGTACGGTTTTATCCAGTGAGATTGATCGAAGACTACTATGCGATGTATTTTATAACATTTAAGCCTGCGGCGATAACTTGTGTGAGGTTCCTATAATGAATCACATATCGTTCTTTTTTATTCAACATTGTTATTAGCTTCGGTAATTTTAAATTTGGCGGAGTGGCATGGTAACAACACATTGGCAAATATGCGTGAAGGTTGTGCAGCATGATATCGTTTGGACACTCAATATCTACTTCTAATATGTACCCTCGTGATGATTCATCATCGATACTGTTAACATCAAAGCAGCTCATTTCTGTAAGTGTTAAAAATCGAAAATTGCAAGGTACGAGGGGCGTTCAAAGTGTATTGCAATTCGGGCATTGAAACGACTAATAGCAATTAAATTCATTTATTACTTCTCAATGTAGTCCCCTCTAAGTTCAATACATTTGCCCCACTTCTCCTTTAGCGACGCAATCCCCCGAAAAAAAAAAGTTTCCTCTTGTCCTGCACACCACGCTTCCGTCTCCTCTTTAAGGCTTTCGTCGTCCGAAAACCGGCGCCCCGAAGATATTTCTTGAGGTTTCGGAATAAGTAAAAGTCGCTAAGAGCCAGGTCCGGACTGTAAGGTGGGTGGTTAAGTTGTTTGAACCCACAGTCCTTCAGAGCAGCCTGTGCAACTCTGACCTTGTGGACTGGAGCATTGTCATGCAGTAGAAAGATCCCTTTGGACAGTTTTCCACGTCTGTTTTCTTTAATTACGCTGCGTAATTTTTTCAAAAGTTGTGCATAATATTCTGCATTAATTGTAGTTTTTTGTGGCATATAATCGATTAAGAGCAGCCCTTGGCAATCCCAAAAAACAGACGCCATGATCTTCCCAGCAGAGGCCTGTGTCTTGAATTTTTTCGGAGCTAGAGATTCCGCATGCTTCCATTGCATCGACTCTTGCTTCGTTTCGGGGTCCCAGTGGCGAAGCCATGTTTCATCTCCAGTCACAAGTCGAGCCATAAGGTCATCTGGATTGGAATTAGAGACGTCGAGGAGCTCGCGTGGTGCTTCCATTCTGCAGTGCTTATCCTGAATAGAAAGATTTCTGGGCACCCATCTGGCTGACACTTTCGACATATGCAGAGTGGCATGGATGATGTTATGAACACTCCCTTGTGAAACACCAATCTCTTGGGCAATTTCTGATACCTTTATACGCCTATTTGCGAGTACCAGTGACTCAACCCGAGACACATGTTCATCATCGGTTGCAGTTTTTGGTCCTCCGCACTTTGGATCATCTTCAATGCTCTGACGGCCGTGTTTGAATTCTTTATACCATCTAGTGACCGTAGCATACGAAGGCGCATCCGATCTGTACACTTTCGATAAACGATCAAAAATTTCCTTTGCATTTACACCCTCTTTACACAAAAACTTGATGACGCTTCGATACTCTAACTTCTTTAAACTACACTCAGCCATATTTCACAACTGACAGAAGGAAAACAAAAGCAGATAGGACAACCAATTTTTGCAAGCAAGGGTACCTAGATCTAATGTATCAAACACAATTTGCACGAAAATCTATACTTTGCTAGATACCCCCAAATTGCAACACACTTTGAACGCCCCTCGTAGGTATTGCATTATCGCCCATCCATACAAATTATTCACGTCGTAGCACATTTTATATCTTAAGGGTTGCGTGGGGTTGTAGTCCGCTGGATAATATTTATTGTTTGTTTTTTTTTCGAACATTGACTTATACCGCCGCGAATTCCCCGCTCGATAAACAACAACATCTACATCTGATACAATTTCGAGTTCTATTTTTGTATATTTTAACATTGCATCCCAGGTATATCCAGGTAATGTGTAAATGAGCGGGATCTAATCCGTATGTTTTATGACAACTCGCTCGAAAGTTTTCAAAAATATCAGCAAATAACAAAATATCTCTTTTGAGATATAAATTTAAGTAATCTGCAATAGTTTGACAATTAAAATCATTCCAGACTTGGTTTTCCTGCTCGTAATCACCATCTGAAATTGCGACATCCATCTTTAAGCTTACTATAAAAGTTGTCTTTTGACGGTAATTTATTTTCCGATAATATATGCAAGGAAGTTATATAATCATAGGGAAATACACCTTTACGTGTTAACAGAGATAATTGATATTCACTTAACTCTTTGATTTCAGCCTGTACAATTTTGAAATCCTCTTTATTTAAATAAGAAGCCAATTTATCTAATCCAGAATTCATAAATTTTAACGAATCGGTAAATCTGAATTTTAAACTATTGGCGTCACTTTGAGTTTTTGTGAAAGAGATATATTTTTCTTTATTCTGAGATAAAACATATATCTGACCCGAAAAGGCTGTAACAATATCTTTAATTAAGAAATGGCTGTCATAGCCGCTAAGATTATGATAATCAACTGGTATTACTCAATCGATTTTACAATTTAAGTTACAGCTGTGATGAGCAGCACCTCTATAATTGCCTGTGAAGTAATAATGATGTTTACTTTTATATCATCCTCCACAAAAAGTTTCTCACAAATATAAAAATGTATTGCTTCCCGATATTCGCGTTCTTCCAATTCGTTTAGCATTATCATGGGAACTATATTTTCAAAATGGCTACTCAAATCTAATGCAATTTTATGTAATTCCAAGCCATTGCATACAGTCTTAAGACTGTATATGATTTTTAATGTGAAAGTGAATCATCATACGAACATTTTAGATAATAACCTATGCTGCAAGCTTCATGTTTTTGATACTTTACAGTATTTTTTCCGGCGTTTTCACTTACAGGATTTAGTAAACATTCTATATCACTATATAAAATAAACGGAGCGGTTTGTTGATATTTATAATTAGCCAAGATTAACTTTTCACCCGGCCGAGGAAGATTAATTTTACACTCGTTTAATTTTTTACAATCAATTTCGTGAGCGTCTAACCTTTGCTGATTATAAAAGTAGTGCAGACATCTATCACATATATAATATTTACGTTTACGTTTTGCTAACTGGCTACTTACAAGTCTACTTACATTTTTAATCCAGCAGTAATGGTAATTTACCTCGGGTTCGGGATCCCTAATTGCAGTACCGGGGTCTAAATTCGACAGTTCATCGAGATCTATATCCATCATATCCCCGGGATCGGCAAACATAAGCAGGTTGACGTGGTTCTGTTTCTTGTCGGAAGTTAGATACGCGGGGCATAACCAATTCCTTTTTTGTTGCTTCTGTTTAACACATATAATAGGTACGCATTGACAGAAATGTTTGGGTTGTTTTTTTCAAACCTGGAAATTTGGGGTATCTTCACTGGGAAGTCCAATCCTTCACAATTCAACACATCCGAATAATGGGAATACGAAGATACTCGATCACTGAAATCCTTAACTGGATGAAGCGCGGACACGATCGACCACGCAAAACAGGCCTCATCATCATTTTTCACGTTGACGCAAGCATGCTTCTGTTTTATATATTGCGGTAGTTTGATGTACAAAGGTGAATGGAACACAGTACAACTGTTTATGTTCACGGTTAAAGATATAATCTCTGATAACGTCCATCCACGTTCTTGTTCTTCAAATTCACTTATTTGATTTAAAATGCAATCTTCCACGTTATCGAAATACCACTGATTTAAGCTTGCGCGATTTTCGACATGTTCTTGAAGAATTAAATTGTTTTTCGTGCTAGAATATTTCAAGTCTGTTATAACATTGTCTTTGGTCGTTTTTACAAACTCACCACAAAATGTTGTGTTCACTTTTAACGCGGTTTGAAGTTTTTTATGCACATTCTTTATGCGGGGAGCAAATAAATGAAATGCATCTTGTAAAAACAATTTCAGTTCCTTATTTTTTAAATTAACCATTATTCCGGTTCTAAGTGTGCATTTATATGCAATCTCCATCTCTTCCCACACTATTCGAACACTTCGCGCTTCTTTTCTCACCCCTTCACCTGTTTTGTTGACAAGATGAGCACATAGGTATAATTTTTTCATACCGTTTCATGTGTCCACGTATAGTTTCCAGATGACGTTTTTCTCCAATATTTAAATTTTCCGCACGAATAGCTTTTTTTAACAACCGGCAATTTAATTGACATGTTTTAATAGTTTTTCCAGTTTCCTACGCTGCGCACCAAGCTCCTTAATGTTTTTATGCATATCTTGCACTATTTTTAACATCGCATCGGTGGTCTGTAGTAACTCTTTGTTGCCCTTCATCGTTCCAGCGGAATTCACTGCGTTCAAGTCCATCTTCGAACACTTTGTAAGTCTTCATGCGCGCACGATTAAAGTTTATATGTTGTTCTACATTAAAATTTGTAACTTATATGCGTACAGGCTGTCTTCGTCGTTGTCGCCAAACACTTCGGCCTATCTCCTTTTATTAATGTACAATGACAGTGTTTGATGACACTCTCTGATTTTTAATATCCTAAATAAGCGTCTGATAAGACAATTATCACACCAATATTTCGGATCTTGTATAACATGCACGAGGAATTCGGCAACCTTCCCTTCGTGATAATTTTTTTTAAATACTCGGTTGTCCCACCACCGCAGCTCTGCACAATTATTCAAACAACAAAGATGAAAACACTCCCTGCAAATATTCTGTGGATATTGAGCACATTCCACACCCTCTATTTCCATGCGTCAATGTTCATAGCAGATGTGATTGATTTCATAACTGAATCCCGGTATAATATCCACTGGATGGTTAAACAAGAGTTCGAATTCTGTCAGAGATAATTTTTGTAAATCGACATCGCGCCACGGATAATCCACAATTTCCTTACAGATTTCATCACCATTATCATCATGACATGATGTTAATTCTTCCAATTTTGTTTTTTTCCATATTGCAGAGAGGCCTCTTTTACACACTGCGGGTAATTCTAACGCCTTAAGGTGCTGCAGTTTTGACGTGTTAACGCAAACGGTCTTGCAGCACAGATTATATAAATTCTGCGGCTGAAACAAAATTTTACTTCATACAGTTACATATTTAATTGCTTCTGGCGAAATCGTCAATAGTTTGGTTTCATCCAAAAAATTTACACTTTGAAAATTATTGTTCGACAAATTATAACAAGATACTAAAACTTTCCGTTTGTTCACCCAATTATACACTTAAAATTGCACTACTAAATCTACATTAAAGCCAATTGTCTCTCGACGGGGAATAGTAGCGTTATCAGAAATCGTGTAAAATATTTCAAAACATTGTTAACCCTTCTGAAACAGTAATTTAAAATAAGAAATTGTTCCAAAAATGACATAGCATATTAATGTCGTAGTCGTCACTAGTTGGTGTTGCTCCATCTAATTGAATGTTTATACCATCTCTTCAAGTTTTAGTTGAGGTATTGCGTTGTCGCCCTCGCCAACAAAACCTGTCAGTACAAGGGCTAATCTCTTGTTCAAGTTAGCATCTTCAATTGCGGCATCGCTGATCAAACCAACCATACGTTTGGGTAGGAAAATTGAATTTTGCACTGTTTCACAAACAATTGCCAAAGCGGGTTTTTACGGACTTCATATTCATAATTATGTATTTGCTATTTACCACCATATCCATAACGTTCAAAGTCGGCTTTCTCTAAATCATACCAGCGGCATTCACTGTATTCAAATCCATCTTGGAACACTTTTGTGTTTTTTGAACAGTAGTAGAACGTACTAACACTCAAAGCACTATTTGTCGAACAACACACAAATACCGCGTTTTTTTAAAATATACTGCTACTACACAGCACAGTATCTTGCACACCATGTTATAAACTTTTCAAAACACTTTAAAAGGGCACAGTTACTCAACGTGTAAACCACGCCAGAGGTGAAACCCTTCCGAAGTATTCCAATACAATGCAGAATTTATAAGAGTCTTTTATATTAATAGCTTTAACAGTAACTTCCACATCGCAAAAATTAATTAAATTTTCTTTGATAACGTGCAATGGTTTCTCGGTTCAGTCGCAAGATTATGGTTTACCAATAAATTGTCGCTTTCGTTCATATCTCAAATTTTGAAAAATTATGGTTAACCTGTAAATTGTTGCTTTCGAGTGTATCTCAAACTGAGGTTTCCCATGCGCTAAATGTCTATAGGATGTTGCGGCGAAAATTACGCGCTAGTTTCTTTATCATGAATAAACAGGACGCTAGTCCACATATTTAACCTTTAATTGGTGATTTTCTCAAGTAATACGGCCGAGATACATTTCACATTCAGGTCCTCACTTCACGGCTCGCTTCTGAACGGCATACATGTGTGCTAACATGGATCGTTCTATTCGCAATTTTCTGCAACTTAATGCACGATCTGAAAATCAGACTTTGGTGGACGAAATCAACCGGCTCTACCCAGGGTATGGCATTGGGCTTCCGAAATAATTTTGCAATAGCTTGAAAAAAATGTTGACACTCGCTACATTAACGCCATTATGTAAGACCCAGGACATGTGTTTGCAGACATCTGGAAACAGTTCCAAGTAAAACCATTTTTTTATTTGGGGCGGTTTTCATATGATGAACACATTGTTCGAAGGATAGCTCGTGCGGTGAAGGAAGCAGTGAAACCATACACATTTCAACAGTGTTGGTTTTGCAAACCTACAAGACATCGACAGTACAAATGTTGCACATGTTTTAAAGAAAGTTAAAAAATCTAGCAGCAGACAAAACAGCGCTTTTCATGGTTCAATAAAGAACATGCATTCGCAATTAGTTTATAAAAAACACTGATTTCAACGTTTACAGAAATTACAGATTCCTGTACGACGAACTTCACCGCTCAGTCGATAGATTGCGCATCCTGTACCACTCTTACCTCTTATCAGCTTGCGGTTAGCTGCGAGAGTTTCTTATCGCTTGGTGTCTGTTCGATGTCTGTTATGTGCTTGCTGGAAATAAAACAACTTTTCTTAAACAATGAGTTTTATTTTTTCTTGTTCATACATTTATTACAATTATTTTGTATAATACATTGCACTGGTTCTAGCACCTGCTGCATTAAACTAGTTAAACTGTTTTATTAAAATGAGATCCTGCTGCTTCTGTCCGCTTAATTACTGATGGACCGGCGGACATCGCCATAAATAATAACGATTTTCTTAACACATTCACGTTCTAATTCAAAAAATGTTAAATGCTCCTCGATGGGCCCCATCACATTGTAATCAAACCAATCAAACGCGTCTGGGAGTCGTAGTTTTGTACTAGCTGTAGTAAAGTCCGGATGTCCATCCAGCGTAACGGTGATATGCATACGATCGTGACCAAACTATGGAAATAACTCCGAAAATGCATGTTAATATTTACCGTAGAAGTGATCCTCGTAGCAATTTTTCTGACATACGTCCATCTTCGGACTAACACGATTTATTCAAAAGGCGATGATTTATTTGGTAGACAATGAGAACAATTTACATACTTGAACGAAATGCAATGACAGATTTCTATACAGATTGCGACCGCTTCACGAGTTCGGGTTATCAGCACTTGCGGTTTATTACAAAATACAAAAAGGACACAATTTTTAATGTTCTAAATTTTTTCAACCATTTTCCAATTTTCACACGCGGGCTCCGGCCTCTGGAACCCCATCGGTATGCCATCCCAGAAGCGCCGATTCTCTATCACCAAAATGGCTTAAGTGATCCAGAACCCCCTCCCTATACTTCAGTGATCCAGAACCCGCTCCCTATACTTCGGTGATCCAGAACCGGCTCACTACACTTCAGTGATCCAGAACCCGCTCCCTATACTTCGGTGATCCAGAACCGGCTCCCTACACTTCAGTGATCCAGAACCCGCTCCCTATACTTCAGTGATCTAGAACCCGCTCCCTATACTTCAGTGATCCAGAACCCGCTCCCTATACTTTAGTGATCCAGAACCCGCTCCCTATACTTCAGTGATCCAGAACTCGCTCTTCTTATATACTTGAGTAATCACTCACGTCACGCACGTTTGACGCTTTCTTTAAAAACTCGCGCTCACGCGCGCTCACGCTCACGTTCACTCACGTTTACGGCGTGACCCGCAACTTTTATTCCAAAATTCAAATTCAGATAGAACAGATGTTTACTTTTAAAACCAATAAACTTTAAAGGGCTTTACCCAGAACTTCCCTCGTAAGTGGACATTGTAACACTAAATAATTTTTAAAATCAAATTAAGCTAGGGGTAAAAATATCTTCACGTTTCTAATAAATTACATAAATTTTCAACTAAAAAAAATATTACCGGTGATCAAATTCGAAGGGCAGGCGTATGTGGTTCCAGCGTTTTTTTGGGATATTGCAAGTGGATGCGCTATTCCTACATGCGCTAAAGAGCACTTCTTAAATAGAAGCTTAGAATAGAAGTAATTATTATTTCCCAGTCAGGACGCCATTGGCTGTACATACACAGTAGGCACAATACTCACACCACAACACTGATGCGGATGCGCAGCTCCATCTCTAAATCTACCGCATAGGAGGGCAGCGAGTGGGCGGGGAAATGAACGTAAAACGTGAATCACGCCATGGTTCACTCACGTTCAGGTTCCGATTTTCAAATATTAGTCACGTTCACGACCCGCCGATAAATTGATAACGATAAAAAGTATAGATATAGTTAAACTACAATTTTCCAAACAAACTTATGATTTGGAAAACTTTTCAACGGACTGATTTCCTAAGATATCATCATATTAAATTTCTTGAGAAATGAATGTACATCTATGTGCAACATATTGAATTTTGTTATTTTTGTGTAAGGCACAATATGGGTTTCAAAAGGCTCCACCCAAAAATTATATAGGATTTAGATAGCTATGGACTAAAATAAGTAAAACCGCAGTGAAAAAATGGAAAAGCAATTATAACTATTATCCATTTACTTGACATCCGCACTATCAGTGCCAAATGTTTAAAATATGTCTTAACTATACTTCTAAAATAATGTGTTTTATTAGACTGTACATTAATTTAATTGTTAACATTTGAAAAATAGCAGTGGTGTCAACATACTGTCAGTTTGACAGTGCTGATGTCAAGTAAATAGATAATTGTGAGGGTCGCATGTTTACAAACATTTTTTATTTAGGCTATTTTTAATTTCAGGAAAGACAATACAAACTGGTATTTTATAGGTAGATGTATTTGTATCGATTGTAGTAGTAAACAATTATAGATCTTAAACGAAAGCTTTCGTTTGATTGAAATAGGTTGTAAGCCGACACTTTTTGCAGCTGTTAAGAATGCGGCGGGATGTAATAAATATCTAGGCGCATAACATAACGAGAGGCGAAAACTATATTAGATTTATGACAGGAAGCTTAGGCGGATTTGTGAAACAAATAGCCCAAACCGCCAACTAATTTAGTTTAGAATTTATTAGGTTGCGATTTTAACCAAAGGAACACGTGTTGAGTGCAGTTGGAATACGCCGTGTGAAACCCCAAATTAAAACTTGTTGAAAAATAATTAAACAGTCGTGGGTTGTGGAAGGGCAACTACCAATTGACGCAGCGCCGCTCTGGCAACGAAATTTAGATTTTTTGTCATTGGCTGGACACTCCGCGACCCGGGATAAAGGATTTTCGTAAGTTGTATATAACGCATATACGCATATAACGCAAATAGGACAGCAGGGGAGAAGAAAGCAGTCTGTTGCATGTGGTAGTTCTACGCGTAATACGGAGAACTACTGCAGCAGCGTATAACTTATTTAACTCTTACTTTACTAGGTACCGCGCAGCCCGACATTACAGTGTTTTTCCTGTTAGTACGGCGGTGTGAGTATCAATTCTATGCCTTTGTTACTTCACTAAGTACAGCGCAACCCGATATTGCAGGGTTTTCCCTGTTAGTACGGCGGCGTGGGTATCAATTCTTTGCCTTTCTTATTTCGCTAGGTAGAGCGCAGCCCGACATTGCAGTGTTTTCCCTGTTAGTACGGCGGCGTATCAATTATTTGCCTCTCTCTTACTTCACTTAACACTGCAGTAACCAGACTCAGACTGGTAGCCAGCCTTTCTTGCCCCTAGGCGAGCTACCAACAACCGTGCGACGTCATTTTCATAATTCGGAACACCGCATTGATTGTAAAAGTATGTAATACATTTACACTTGGTCCTAATAAAGAAAGTAGATGTTTTTTTCGGTGTGAGAACCGAAGGTCTCCAGCCTCTATACGACCTGAGTAAAGTTAGCCCAAGTACCACCATTTAGGTTAATCATCTGTAACCCCGCCGAAGTACGCCATTTCAAGGAAACATACACAACGTAGGTACATACACAAATTAAAGTCAAACAGAGTGTGCACCGTTACATAATAGTAAAATAGTATATTACGCAATAAGTTTAGAAAAGTGATATTTTTTGAACAAGTATGGCTGGTTTGAGTATGAGCGTCAGCGATTACCTAAACAGTCATACGAGTTCAGTAAAACCACTTTTCCAACGTGTTGCGTATACTATTTTATCGCATTTCATAAGAAAAGTAAAATATTAAATACATAAAAGTGACATTAAATGTCGAAACATAACCAAGTTGAGCAGAACTCGTTTCCATGTACTGAAGCACAATAAGCAGTTCCAGTTGATGTTATGCATTTGGCAGTACTGAAGTGTATTGTTGGTAGCACTGTAAGTCTGTCAAATTCGAGGTTAGCAGGTTAGGTTTTGCGTCAGTCTGTGTCAAAATTGACGGAAAACCTAACCTGCTAACCTCGAATTTGACATAGACTTACAGTATCACCAACAATTAACTTCAGTACTGCGAAACGTAAAACGAATCGCTGTTGCAATGCAGAAGTGTTGCTAATGCAGAAACGTTCCACATATCTCAACGTTCGTTATTTAATATTTTATTTCATACTGTCCGGAAAATATGACTGCGTCATTAATTTGAGTCCGGAAAGTGGAACATTACATCACAAGGTCGGATAGTGACACATTCCGGCTTCTTGTCTTTTTATACATAAAATCTCATACATTTTCATAACACGTCCCACGCCCCTGCCTTCCACCTGACCCATAGAATGGGGCCCTCGGGCTCCGCCCCTCTCCAAGGGGGCCCTCGAAGCCCCGCCACCTCAAAGGGGGCCCTCGGGACTCCGCCCCTCTCCAAGGGGCCCTCGGGGCTCCGCCTCTCTCCAAGGGAGTTCTCGGGGTTCCGCTACCGTAACCCGCATTCGCTCAACCAGGGACATCGCGTCTGCAATTTTCGTGACGGACACACACGTCTGGATCGTTCTCCTTTATTATACAGGGGATTAAAGCCATTAGAACGTTAATATAAAACAGTATGAAATAAAACATTGTACGATACACGGCCGTAAAATATTATTAAAATACTCGTTTAGAAATTCCAGACTCGGCTCGTTCCTCGCCTCGTCCGTAAACATCTAAACTCGTACTTTAGTAAGTTATTTTCCGGCCTTGTAACGTAAAGTACTATTTAATTTTCAGAATGGCAAAATTCCCAAATAAGAAATGAATGTCTTTTATTCTTGTATATTTGTTGCAATCTAATATAAATCTTCAAATTCAATTGTTTTCTGGAGGATATCTACATCCCCCTTATTCAACATGTACAAGGTCATGGCACAAAATATTTAAAATGTTTTAGTTAAATTTAAAAGTGAGACTTTACTTCCTGGACACTCCTTTAACATATTAAACTAAAGTAATAATACGCAAATTGAGTTAATTTGTTTATTTAACAACGTTGTGGCCAATCAATAGGTATCCGCCCTATTACTAATTGGCCAATTTTCTGTTAAGTTAAAGACACCAATAAGCAATGAAAACATTTAGTAATTTAACATAAAGTTTTGTTGAGGAAAGGAGCAGCCCACATTATGGTAATTGAGGAACCTTAGCTGTTTGCGAATGTAAGACCTACGACAGCATGCCATTTGCAGAATAGCTTCAAGTACGGCATGATAATAAGGCATCAGCATCCGGAGGAAATTATTATGGCTTGAATTGGCCTGGCTGGAAAACATGTTGGTGGGAAGATATTGAAAATTACCCATAGAGCTACAAAAAAATCTAGGATTTAGAAACCAGAAGTCAATTGCTTACAGAAATCTTACTCCAAAGATTTCCATGTGCTCGTCGAACAATGCCTTCATTTTCATATAGCAAGCAGCAGACGAATGCACGAAATCGCAATTGATCACCAAGTAAGATGAGAGTAGGTGTCGGTTTGGAACAGCATATAGGGCAGACAAAATTCGCTTTGCGCTATTGAGACGAGTCAAGTTAGTTGTCTTCTTCTTCTCTCTGCGCCGTTCTCTACTCGTTGAATATAAGCCTCCCCTATGCTTTTCCAATTTTGTCGGTGTTGTGCTACTTGATACCAATTCAAACCAGCTGTCCTTTTCAAATCGTCAGACCACCTTGCTTGTGGTCTCCCTACGCTTCGTTTCTGTGTTCATGGTCTCCATCTGAGCAGTCTGCCACTCCAATCATTCTCGTTTCTAGCGACATGGCCAGCCCAGCTCCACTTCAATGCGGCTATTCTCCTAGTTACATCTTCTACCTTTGTTTTTTCACGTATCCAAATATTGGTCTTTTGGTCTCTCAGAGTAATACCCAATATTTTTCGTTCGATGGCTCTTTCATTCACCTTTAATTTGTTGAGGATGGACTTGATGAATACTCATGTTTCGGAGCCATTAACCTGGTTGGCTTTCCCCGTTGTTATTGTCTGGCCTAGGTATTTATAGGTTCTTACTCGGCCTATTTGTTTAGCATCGAGAGTAATTGTTGCTTCAATGTCTTGTTCACTTGTTATATACTTTGTCTTATGAATGTTCATGTCTAATCCTATGCTTTGAGTTGCTCTGTAGATGTCCTTAACCGTACTTTTAAGTTCGTTTTTTGTTTTTCCGAACACTGTAATATCATCGGCGAACCTTAGGTGTGTTAGTTTTTCCCCACTGAATTTGTAGCCTCTATTGCCCCACTCTATATGTCTTATTCCATCCTCTAAAGCGAGGGTAAACAGTTTGGGTGTTATGGGGTCGCCCTGCCACACTCCTCTTTTAACATCAATTTTCTTAGATGTTTCGTGCATTTAAATTTGGAGAGTTGCGTTTTTGTAAATGTTGTTGACTATGTTAATAGAGTTAACATAGTTGTCTTATGGGCTCTCATATAGGTCTATTTCCTCTATATCTAGGTCTTCTTCGAAAGGAACCTGCCTCCTGATATCATTGACCGTCCCTTTAAACCTTAACACAATTGATTCCCACACTACGAATATAACCCAAGCTCGTCCCATATTCAACGCCACAATCTTCGTGTCCGTGCTACTCTATAATTTATTTCCTGAACAAGCAAGTCTAGTACTTTAATATAATACATGCGTTAAAAAAAAAACAGAAGCAGCAAAAGTAAGTGCTATAGGATGCAAAATACGCAAAACGTCCATTTGAAATAAATTTATTGGTTCTGGGATACTAATGCTGTAATTAATTACCAACCCATTAAAAACCATTGCCGGCAGATGCACCTCCTCAGTTTTTGATTTAATGGATGGCTGTTTTTTTTGTTGTTAGTGTAAAACTCAATGAGAATCTTTTCTTCTATGTGTTTGCATATGACTAATTAAATAATCTTTACGTGCCCCTTTATACTTGCAAATAAAACAAGAATACGGCTTTTCTCCTGTATGCGTCTTCATATGGTCCGCTAAATGAAGTTTGCGTGCTGCTTTATACTCACAAACATTACAAGAGTAAGGCTTTTCTCCTGTATGGGTTTTTATATGTTTATCTAAACTGCTTTTTCGCGATGTTTTATACTCGCAAACACAACAAGAATACGGTTTTTCTCCCGTGTGCTTCTTCATATGATCAACTAAATGATGTTTTTGTGTTGCTCTATATTCACAAACAGTACAAGAATATGGCTTCACCATTGTATGCGTCCTTATATGATTAACTAAAATCTTTTTTTCCGATGCTTTATACTCGCAAACATCACAAGAGTAAGGCTTTTCTCCGGTATGTGTCCGCATGTGTCTAACTAAATGACCTTTACATGTTGCTTTATATTCGCAAACAGAGCAAGAAAAAGCTTTTTCTCCGGTATGCGTCTTCATATGTGTTACTAAATGACTTTTCCAAGATGCTTTATACTCGCAGATAGAACAGATATACGGTTTTTCCGTATGACTCTTCATATGGTTCACCAAATACTTTTTCAGGACTGTTTTATACTCACAAATAGAACAAGAATAAGATTTTAATTCTGCATGCGCCTTCATATGGCCAACTAAATTACCTTTTTGGATTGTTTTATATTTGCAAACAGAGCAAGAATAAGATTTTTCCACTGTATGTGGCATCACATGTTCATCTAAAGTACTTTCCCTTGCTTCCTTATACTCGCATACAGAATATGCATAAGGTTTTTCAGCTGTATGAGTATCGAAATAGTTAACTAACTTATGTTCGCCTACAGTTTTATGTTCACATTTGGGATATTGTTCCGTATAAACCACCATCGGCTCCAAGAAATTACTCTCGCCTTCTGCTTCATATTTACAGATCTTGGCAACCATTTGTTCTTCTAAAACAGTTCCATTTGCTGCACCGATACCATGGAATTCATCTTTGATATCGACAACTTCCTGTTTAATATTTAATGCACGATAAGCCATCTTATCGACAGTATCTCCAATGATCTCTTGCCCAACATGCAAATTGGCAGCTATGTCATTTACCTGGACTTGCCTCGCTGGTTCCTGTAACCTGTTGACCATTGTATTGAGTAAATTGTGCTCAAGAATCCGTATTCGTTATAATGCAGTAGGTATCTGAAAACAAACCCAGAACGGTGTTAGGCTAAGATACATTTATTTGTAAAATATGGAGTCTATCATTTTTACTTACCTAGAATAAGATGGAATTTGAACAAGTAACTCGTTTAATTTATGTGCTAACACCAAACCTAGGTACTATGGTGTAACTGCCTAAACATTTTGCTAGGGATTATTTGTTAGATCAAAGGGAGCACAAAAGAACTATTACAGTATACAGGAGGTTCCGCAACAGGTTATGCTCTTATATGTACTTGAAGTCTCAACCTTTATCAGAATCCAACGATGAAGATCACTACACTACCCTAACTCGGTAATGGGGTAAGTCATTGTAATTAAAAATTTTTATCTTAAATTTAAGCATGCAAAACTTGATGGTTACAGCTTGAGTACAATTTCCACATCTAACATTAGTGTGTAGTGCAGCAGTCTAGTAGTCCAGTCTGTATGTCCGAAATCCCTATCTTAATTCCGACAGTTATTCTCCGTGAATGATCTTTTGTGGTTGGTTAGGGGAGCTATCTGCAAGTGTACTGGGGAGTTGTGAAAAGGTTTCGAAAATAGCGTTCGCCGCCATCTTAAAAAGAATGTTAAACTTCTTCTTATTTAAATATCTCACCTTCCGTTGACGCTGCATAAAAAATGTGTACAGCGTTTTAAACGCGTCTAATTTTTTATAATTTACTAGCTGACTCGGCAAACGCTGTTTTGGATTATGACATGATGGGGAAAACCCTTCAAACCATTAAGCACAGAATCATAACAGTATGATTGCAAATAGAAGGTCGTACAGTGTATAGAAAAACACACTTTCGATATTTTCCAATTTTCCGGCTTTCCCATTGGATTTTTACGAATTTTCTATTTTGCTAAACCACCTCGGGAGTAAGACGAACAAAAAAAATCATCCAAATCGGCCAAGTCGTTATCGAGTTTTTGCGTTGCTAACACACGGCGATTGATTTTTATATACAGTGTGTAGCAATGCTTTTCACACCGTAGGGATTTCAATGGTAATTTTTTCATATGACAATATTTGCTTTCCTAATTATTTTAGAGCAAACTTGTAAATAGGTTTTTTGTAGAGAAAACAATTCTGCATCCATTTATGCCATAATTTTTCTCATTTTACGCCAGAAATAAATTAGAATTATAATTTTTTCAAAAATCAGTGCAAATTGTGAAGTGGTGGTATGAAGCAGATAAAGTGCAATAAGTGCCATGGTTGCCGCTACATTTGACAGATGCAAACAAATAAACAACAAACTAATTTTTTGATGCTTTGAGATGCTTCAATAATTTCAAGGCACCACTGATTCGTCTAAAAATGGCAATTTTATTTCTTTAAATTTTCGGTTTTCCAAATGGTAAATGACAAATGCTGGCACAAATGGATACAGAATTTTTTTCTCTACAAAAAACTTCCATACAAGTTTGCTCTAAAATAATTTGGGAAGCAAATATTTTCATATGAAAAAATTACCATTGAAATCCCTATGGTGCGTAAAGCATTTCTACACCCTGTATATTGCAATGGTCTTAGGCCCTACAACTCAACTCTGATAGCATTGCCAATTTAAAGGACATTTCACTAAGCACAGGGTGAGGTATTATATATAACTGCAAGGCTAAAACTTGAATTTTACAGAATAAATGCATTTGTAAAGAGATACCAGTAATAACATAATAATTAAATAAAGAACGCATTAGGCAAAGCTCATTTCTCGCTTGGATCCAAGTTGACTGTAAGATCAATGTAAATGTAACGGGGGTGAATACCGGCCACGGGGGTAATTCCGGCCGCTCAATTATATTCTTATATGATTATATATGCTTTGCGCCGTTAGACAGAGATGTCGCTGGACATACCAACATCACATATTTCAGTCGGCAAAGCAACAGCGGAAGTGGCTGCAAAGATCTTTACATAAAACCGAAAAAGTGGGTGTTCTCATAAAAATTCACTGGCTTTAAAGGTATGTACAACATTCCTTGTAGCATATTACAATAATATTTTCTTAAAAAAACTGTAGTCCAAAGCAAGAATAACAGGAAAACCAGACAGATTTTAACCTAACTTTTCTATGTTTTAACTAATAAAAGTCTTTATTGAGTACAGGAAATGGGGGTAATTCTGGCCACGTATTTGGGGGAAATTCCGGCCGTGTCCGGTATTGCCACAAAACGGGCAAATCTACCATTATACCTCGCCCTAAGATTAACAGAATGTGTAAAACAAACGCTGAAGTAAAACTTGTACAGGAAGTATCTGATGAGGACAGAAGAAAGTGAGGTAGGTGAAGCTGAAATAACCGAAGAAGTGTGCCTCGTATGTGGCGAGTACGGAAAAAATGAAATTTGACTCAAATGTATCTTCTGTGGCCAATGGGCTCAAAAATAATGTACCAATCAAGAAAGAAAAAACTCTGTTTGTGACCACTGCGAATAACTAATGGTGTGTGGGCAATACCAACATGCGTCCACAATTACCCCCAATATGAGGCTAATTCCGGCCATTGAAGATTTTTTTCGAAACTGTTTCAATATTTTTTACCGTGTTATTTTCACAAAACCAATAAAAACTTGTTTTAAGTAAGGTCTCCACTATTTATTTTTACATTCAATAACATATTTTATGTCATATAATAGTAGCAATGCCAAAAAAAAGCTTAAGTGGCCGCCATACACCCCCGCTCCCTAATAGGTTTGTGCAAAGGTAATAACCGAATCAAGAGAAATTATTAATTACAAAAGGGATTGCACTATGCAAGGAGATCAAGCGTAGAATTGAAATAAAGTAGACAGTGAAATTTTGTGAGGGTTCTAAAGAAAGGTATAAGAAGCTAGATAAACCAATGAATGTTGCAACGAGCAAATAAGAAGGCAGGCATAAGGCATATAATAGCATTTGTAAGAATCAGCAAGATAGGATAGAAAAGCGAGTGAAAAGCACACAACAAATGTAGGAAAAAACGTGGAAAAGCAGGCAGTATAATTACAATGGTGCAGGAAGTACTCTAAACTAAATTAATCAGTGCAGTGACGCGTGCAAACTAAAGAAAGCAATTAATAAAACGTGCAGTGGCGCAAAGACACAGTTTAATAGTTAAAAATGTAGACAATTTTATTAAGCATAAGATTTTGTAAATAGAGTTAGTTATAAGCAAATTTATTTTAATATGTAGGCAATTTGAACTTGGTCAATTTCCGTTTTTATTAATATTAGATAGGCAATTGTTTATAACGGATAATCTAAGAGAGAACAAATGAATAATTTATAAGAAAGGTTGTTGTAAAATGTGCTCTACTTTAAACGATATTTTCATATAATAAATGAGCAAATTTTGGCATAAAAAGTATACAGTTTTATTCAGTGCATTGTTTAGTTGGTGTGGTATTATTTGCAACAGTTTCCCTCACCAAAAATTATAAAGCTATAAGTGCCCCCGTCCGAGGATTTTGCCAGCCGAGTCAGCTCAAGTTTTCGATCTCTGCGTGCCACCAGAGGAATCATCGGAGCCACGAGGTCTACATGCCAGGGCGTAGAACAGCTCTGTGCGAACGTCTACAAAAAGTTTTACCACGAGGGGACCCCCTCGTGGTAAAACACAGCAGCTCCAGAATCGCAGCGGCGTCATACCAGAGGTCCCGAGAAAGTTTTCCAGCAACCAGGTACAGATTTTGGCTAAAATTTACCCCGTTAGGCCCGTGACAATTATGTGCATCTAAGAAGGCACGTTACTTAAGAGAATCCAAGCATTTCCGAGGCATTCAAGGAGGTGCAGCTCGCAGAATACGCATATTCAATTATCTAAGGTTATGCGAAGTTGAAACCAAACGACGCCTTCGAAAGCAAATGGTAATTTTTGCCCGCGTCCTTTTGACGTCAACAACCAAGTGCTGGAAAACAAAAGCTAATTAATGCCGCCAAAGTGCAAAAATTCAAGTAATTACCAGTAAGGAACTTTGATAATTTCACCTTGTTTTAACTCACATACCGCTAACTAGCATACGGAAGCCATTTTGTGAAGTATTTGAGCTGTTTTCAAATATTTGCTGGTGCGTATTGAAACTAATGCGGTAAACACAACCGCACTCAAATAATTTGTAAAATTCTCGCATTCAACATGAAAATTATGAAACGAAGCCGAAGGCTGAATTTCATAACATGTTTCGTGCATAAACACTTTTAGCACGAATTTGCACAATATTTTTCTACGGCCTTAAATTTACTGTTATTAATCCATAAATGTCAATTTAACAAACGTTTGCATTTATGACAGTTATAATTTATGTCATAGTAAAGAGACGGTCTTGACACGCAGGTGACTGTTTCTGCAGTTAGTAGCTGTTAAAGTTAGTTATTAAAGGTTGTTTAATCTTGTCTTTAACAGATTAACCAGATATAAATTTATAATTATTCATTTAAATTTTACGAAACATTCTAAAAGTTAAAAGCCACCAAAAACGCAATATTGCATTATGCAAGCGCGGCGACCTACTCACAGTCAAGTTTAAACACCTCGCAGTCGCCGCTCAGCATTTTTACACGGCTTCGCGTACACAATTACGCAAGGCCGTGACAAGGTTTAAATGCCTACAATCGCAGCTCAGCATAAAAGACGCTCGAGTTCATGGAGTCCATATCATATCACGGAAGCAAAACCGCTGAGTATTGTTTTGCAATACTAGTAAATTAACCTACTGAATATAATACATTGTACCTGTTATTAGAAATGAACTTTGTATATTACTATGATCTAAGCAAATTTGTTTGTATATATAGAACAATTATTTTTGTAATAAACCAGTCTGCATTTACTTGTTAGATTCACTTACTGCGTCGCTGTGGGTCCAAGCCTATAAATAATTAAGGGATGTGAGGCTGCATCTCACACAGTGACGAATTATCATCCCGTTAAGTGGCATGACTAAGCTGTCTTAAAGCGGAAACTGCTGTCTCAGTTCTGCGCTTAACATAAGGGATGGAACCAGCAAAATAACGTAACGGACGCCTGATTTCCACAGCCTCCAGGCGAATCTGTTCATGGTCCTTCGAGCCGGATCTGTCTACAACTAAGAAGAGGTACATCCCGAGAAGAAAACAACATCTACCAACCCACCCGGTTCCCCGAAAATGGCAAACAATATGGAGGAATTCAATCAGATAGCTGTCGCCCAAGAAGAACTCGGCCAGAAGATCACGCAGGTATTTTCCAACAGCAAAAAGGACCCTGCCAGCCGAAAAACAGAAGCTTACATCGCCAGCCGAAACAAGACGCTGGACGAAACTTGGAACGCCGTGACCAAAAATCACGCCAAAATGGTGCAGCTAAGTATTCCTACACATAATTATTTTACCACAGGGTATTACGAACAAATTAAAGCCATCTACTGCGAAGCAAAAAGTTATTTGCAGAGCTGTTTAAATGCAACTGAAAATCCCGACCCCTCTGGAACTAGGAGGCGAGAGGAAACAGTTGTAAATCCCGAGCAAAAGGTTCGTATCCGAAAACTGCAGATTCGGATGCAGAATTTTAAGCAATCTTTGGACGACGCCGAACTGGAACAAGCACTCGGAAGGCCCGCCATCACAAAGAGGGAATTAAAGGAAGAATGGGACCGGGTGATCGAGATGGACGAAGAAGTCATGTCTAACGAGATGGATTCAAACCAGACGCACTTCAGTCCTGAATTTACTACGTTGAAAGACAGGTACCGAAATTTAATTAATTTGTTACAAGCACCAACAAGGAACGAGCAAGCATCAGCCATCTCGCTTCCTCAAGTTAAAATCCCCATATACGAGGGAAATTATGAGGAATGGGCCACTTTTAAGGACCTATTCACCAAATTAGTAGATGACAACCAAAACATGGATGATGTCATCAAAATGCAGTATTTAAAAACGCATGTCAAGGGAGAGCCCAGCCGACTAATCCAGCATCTCGCAGTGACTCAAGCCAACTACAACACCGCTTGGAATTTGCTGCAACAAAGGTATCAAAATAATCGCCTTATTCTAACCAAATTGCTAGACACCATCTTCGATCAGCCGGTCCTCTCCAAGGAATCAGCCCAAGGGTTGAAAAGATTGCATGACTCCACTAAGGAATGTGTGGAAGCAATCAAAAATTTGGGCATTTCCACCGACAGCTGGGGTTCGTGGATTAACCGAGTTATTACTCGAAAATGGGATCCTGAAACTAACAAATTATATGAGCAGTCGCTTCAGTGCCCAAATGAAGTTCAGGATCACCAAACTCTAATGGCCTTCTTACAAATGCGGTTCCAATCCTTGGAATCCATTGATGGAGCTCGAAAACCAACTCAGGACAAGCCACAGAAAAATTACGCTGCCGGATCTCTCAACTGCAAGATGTGCAATGGGGATCATTACATCGATAACTGTGGTCAATTCCAGAGGCTCTCCACCCACGAAAAGCAAGAAGTGGTAAGAACCTACCGATTGTGCTTTCGATGTTTGCGACACGATTCTAATATACAATGTCGTTCGTATTATAACTGCAAAATCTGCCGCTTTCCACACCATACTCTGCTTCACAAGGCACAGCCGCCATCAAAGCCGATACCTGCTCCGAAGATGAAGACGTTTTCTCACGCAGCAGCCATGCAGACCTCCAACGCTCCAGAGAAGAAGCCAAAACCCACAATCATTGCCGCCAACCTAGGCGCAAAGAAGAGCCAAGTGCTACTGGCCACAGCAACGGTTCAAGTTAAGGCAGCATCCGGGATGACTCATCTCTTGAGGGTCTTGATAGATCCAGGGTCTCAAGGTTCCTTCATCACCGAAGCCGCAGCCGAATTATTAGCGTTACCCAGGACCAAGGTTCGAGCAGAAATCTCCGGAATTGGGAACAGCGAAACAAAAGTCGCAAAATGGAAAATCACAGGTTTGATTACGCCAAGATTTCCAAGTAAATTTTCCTTACCTGTTACTTTACTGGTACTTCCCAAACTTACAAAAACCATGCCTTCATCACCCATTCCGAACATAAAAATGGATGCCTGGAAACATGTCTTCATCGCCGATCCAACCTTCAACCGACCTGGCCCCATAGATATACTTCTAGGCGCTGAAGAATATTCCCAAATAATTCTCGAGGGAATCAAGAAATCCAAAGATGGCATCCTAGGACAGAATACCGAATTGGGATGGATCTTATCAGGAACCATTGGAAGACGACCTCCCACCAGCCTTAAGGTCAACACCATGGTTGCCAAAATTGAAGAGGATGAGCAGTTGCAGAAATTCTGGAACATTGAAGAGGCTTCTCCTCAAAGGAAACTTTCCCCAGATGATCAGGTATGTGAAAATAAATTCACAGACACAGTCCAGCGAGACGTAGATGGAAGATACGTAGTAAGGATTCCATTCAAACAAACTCCAGTACACATGGGAAGGTCCAAACCCTCAGCATTGGCACGATTCATACATCTGGAGAAGAAATTAGGACAAGATCAAGATCTAGCAGTCCAATACAAGAAATTCATGCAAGAATACTTGGATTTAGGACATATGGAAAAGGTGGCAAAGGAAGATGAGAATAACGGCAAGTATTACATTCCCCACCATGGCGTCATCCGAGAAGCAAGTTCATCAACCAGGCTTCGTGTCGTTTTCGATGCCTCTAGCAAGGCCTCTCACGGAAAATCCTTAAATGAGATGATGTACGCTGGACCTAAACTTCAGCAAGAACTGGTCGACATTCTACTTCGATGGAGAACACACAGGATTGTTTTTTCTGCAGACATTGAAAAAATGTACCGACAAATCAGAATGAACAACCAAGACCAGGAGTACCAAAGAGTCCTATGGAGATTCGACAAATCACAGCCAATTAGGGAATATAAGCTGTGCACCGTCACTTATGGAACCGCATCAGCTCCCTATCTTGCCATTCGAACCTTGCATCAACTCGCAGAGGACGAAAAGGTCTCATTTCCATTAGCTTCAGAAGCAGTGAAGAAAGATTTCTACGTGGACGACGTGCTTTCTGGGGCCGACACTGTGGAAGAAGCGATCCAACAACAAGGTCAGCTCATTTCCTTACTAAAGCGTGGAGGCTTTACTCTACATAAATGGTGCAGTAATGAGTCAGCCATCATTCAAGAACTCCCAGAAGAGTTAAAGGAACAAACATACCTCGAAATAAGTGAAGACGGCGTAAAAAAGTCCTTGGGCATTCACTGGTCTCCATATGAAGATGTTTTCTGTTTTAAGGTAGACGTTAAGCAACAGGAATCCACCAAACGCACCATACTATCCGAAGTTGCCAAAATTTTCGACCCATTGGGATGGTTAGCACCCGTCATCATCACTGCCAAGCTACTCATCCAAGAACTATGGCTCGAAAATATCAAATGGGATGACCCAGTGTCTGAAAATATCCAAGGCAAATGGGAGACGCTCAGGTCTCAACTCAAGGCAGTGGAAGAAATTACCTTACCAAGGTGGTTGTTTATCAAAAGGGAATCTCTAGTAGAGCTGCATGGATTCTGTGACGCCTCCGAAAGAGCTTTCGGGGCCGCGATTTATACCAGAGTCACCACATCATCCGGCCAAGTCAAGGTATCCTTATTAATAGCCAAATCCAAGGTGGCACCAGCCCGAGCCAAGACGACATTACCAAGACTGGAACTCTGCGCAGCAGTACTCCTTTCCAATCTACTTCAAAGGGTAATTGCAGCATTAGATCTTCCTAAGGTGTCTATCTTCGCCTGGACCGACTCCATGGTTACATTAGGATGGATAAAAGGAGACCCGGTACGATGGAAGACGTTCGTCGCGAATCGAGTAGCCGAAATCAACAATCTAATTCCGGCTCAACATTGGAACCACGTCAAATCCGAAGAGAATCCTGCAGACGTCATCTCCCGAGGCACTAGTCCAGAAAAAACTAAAGAATCATCTCCTATGGTGGGACGGACCGAGCTGGCTAGTTAACAAGAGTTCATGGCCGTGTCAACCAGACACCGCAACCACCGAGGAAGAAGCAAGAAGTTACACTGTGCATCAAACTACCATTCATCAAGACGAGAACGAAGTCGTTCATCGTTTTTCTTCTCTAACAAGAATGGTACGAGTCATGTCACATTGCCGAAGATTCATCAACAAGTGTAAGCGACTTCCCACCCAATCAGGATGCCTATCAGTGAAGGAAATGGACGACACCATCCTCCTACTCGTTAAGGTCATCCAAGGAAGTGATCCTATTTTGAGGGCAACAGGATCTCAACTCCGGTAGAACAAATATGTGAGTTCCAGTAACAAGCTTGCCAACCTCAATCCCTTCATCGATCAGCATGGAATAATCCGTGTTGGAGGAAGATTAGAAAATTCCACCTTGTCCTTCAATGAAAAACACCCAATCATACTCCCGTACTCCAGTCATATTTCCAAACTAATAATCCAAGAGGCGCATCTACGCACGCTGCACGGTGGCACCCAACTCACTCTCTCATATATCCGAAGAAAATATTGGATCATCAACGCGAAGAAAGCAGTCAGCTTCAGCATCCAGAAGTGTTTCCGATGTCTACGATACAAAGCAGAGGCAGCACAGCAACTGATGGGAAATCTTCCATCAACCAGAGTGAATTCAACTCCTCCATTCTTCCATTCCGGAGTGGACTACGCCGGCCCAATACAGATCCGAACATCCAAGGGAAGAGGGCATTCTTCGCACAAAGGGTACATTGCTGTTTTTGTCTGTCTATCAACCAAGGCAATCCACCTAGAGGCCGTCAGCGACATGACAACCAACAGCTTCCTAGCAGTCTTCAGGAGGTTTACTGCCCGAAGAGGACGCTGTGCACACCTATACAGCGACAACGGAACAAACTTCGTTGGCGCAAGAAAAGTGTTGGACAAGGAGACCCGCCAAACAATTGAGGGCCCAGTTGTCCAAGAAACCTTAGCAACCGGTGGTACCCAATGGCACTTCATCCCTCCAATAGCCCCTCACTTCGGAGGGATATGGGAAGCAGGGGTAAAATCAATGAAGCATCATCTGAAGAGAACTATTGGCCACGCTACTCTCACCTTTGAAGAGTTAACAACTCTTCTCTGCCAAATTGAGGCCTGCCTAAACTCACGTCCTCTATGTCCACAAGGCAACGATATTGAGGACACAACTGCTCTGACGCCAGGCCATTTCCTAATAGGGAGGGAAATCATATCGCCACCAGACCCAATCAACACTCCAATATCTTCAAATCTATCGAATCGTTGGAGGATAATCCAAAAGATCAAGCAAGATTTTTGGAAATCATGGAGCTCGGACTACCTTCATGGACTACAGCAACGAAACAAATGGAAGAAACCATTGGAGAACACTAAAGTTGGAGATTTAGTGTTAATCAAAGAAGATAGTATCAATCCTAGTAAGTGGCCTTTAGCAAGAGTCACTGCAACTCATCCAGCAGCCGATGGATCAGTACGAGTAGTGACGCTCCAGAAATCAGGAGGACATCAGCTAAAACGATCCATAGGCAGCATCATTCCATTACCAGCAACTACCGAGGAATCGCAGGAACCAGAGGCAGAAGATAAAATTTCAACTAACATTATCCAGACACGATCATCCCCAGCACCAAGGAAATCTGTCGCGTCCAAATGGAAACTGCTGTTACTCATCTTTACCCTTCTTACCACCAATACATTAAGTAAAGCAGAATTTAATATCCAAAAACCAGACAGCGGGTACTATGTAGAACACATTGGACACGGGAAGATTGAGAGAGGAACATTCCGGATCGAAATCCAGTTCGAGAGGGGGAAGATCGAAGAAGACTTCGAAACAGTCACAGACATGGTAGACAAATTCGACAATCTCTGCGACTCTGCAAAAGAACTGTCCGAAGACACATTATGCAAGACACTGGTGCATCATCTTCTGGAACAGAAAAAGCATATGGAATGGATTAGAGATGGTATGGAAGAAATAATAACAAGACGAGAAAAAAGAGGAGTCCTTGGCACAGTATTAACATCAATTTTTGGAGTCAACGATGAAGTCTATCAAGATATAGACAGGCTAGACAAGAATCAACAGGAACTAATAAAAATGGACAGTCAACAATCCAAATTCTTGCTATCAGCACTTTCCAGTTTTAATGAAACCGAAGAACGAATCGACAAGAAGCTGGAACATTTCCAAGAAAAATTAAACCAAGGAATCCGGGCCATTAACAACATGGACAAATGGTATAAAGCAACCGACTCCAACCGACTAAATATTCACATCATCAGTGTGTACCAAGTCGCCACAAATGTAATTAGTGAACTGTGCAACTACCATATTCACATCTTAAACGTTCACTTCCAGCAAGGTAATCTGTACGAGCTAATAACACCTGCTCAAATTAAACAGATCCTCGCTAATGCAACCAGTAAACTTTCACCAAATTTGGAGATATTACCAACGCCAATTCTAAAGGTCGACATTGGGCATGACGACATCTACATCAACGTCCAAGGGTATTTCATCATAGTGGAAAAAACGGAATACTCCTTAATTAAAGTGACACCAATTCCTCTCCAAATCAGCAATGGATCCTACTGGATGATCGATGTGCCGAAAGGAATCTTCGCTGTGGATTACAACCTACAAATGTACTTCCACGAAACAGATGAAGAATTCAAAGAAGAGCTACAAATTTCTCCCACTACCTATGTTTGCAGTCCAACGGTAGTTAAAGGAATTGAAAACAACCCAAACTGCATCATTGACGATATATATCACCGAGTAGAAACCAGTCAATGTCTCCTACGAAGACATCGCATCCAGTCCATTATTTGGAAACAATTGTACATGGAAAACACCTGGCTATTTGTAGTCAGTAAGCCAACCCGCATAGCAATCACTTGTAGTGGAAACAGGGAAGAAGTCACCGTCAACACTACAGGTGTCATTCAAATTTCATCGGATTGCATCATCCAAACTGCGAGGAATACATTAACCCCAAGGCACAACAGAAAATACAAGATCCTGGCTGGATACTCCAAGGCTATCAGTATCAATATTACCAACCCAATCACAACAAACTCATTTTCAGGAATCGCAGAGGAACCTGTACTAACTCAGTCAGACCACTTCGAAGACCTACAAGCATCGCAGTTAGATTTCCAGGAGCATCTAAAAAACTTCACCTGGAAAGCCATCCGACATCATTCTCACCTGTCTATTGGGGTCACAGGCAGCCTTTTGGGAACCGCTGCCCTACTAGGAGCTATCTACTACATTCGGCAACGAATAACACGAAGGAAGCCACCACCCGCACAACCCCAGGCAGAAGAATATCCTCTCAAAACGCTCAATCTCGAAGAAACAATATAATTTATCGGTTTGCTTTTTTGTGGCTTAAAATTGGCAATATGTTTAATCTTGTCTTTAACAGATTAACCAGATATAAATTTATAATTATTCATTTAAATTTTACGAAACATTCTAAAAGTTAAAAGCCACCAAAAACGCAATATTGCATTATGCAAGCGCGGCGACCTACTCACAGTCAAGTTTAAACACCTCGCAGTCGCCGCTCAGCATTTTTACACGGCTTCGCGTACACAATTACGCAAGGCCGTGACAAGGTTTAAATGCCTACAATCGCAGCTCAGCATAAAAGACGCTCGAGTTCATGGAGTCCATATCATATCACGGAAGCAAAACCGCTGAGTATTGTTTTGCAATACTAGTAAATTAACCTACTGAATATAATACATTGTACCT
This sequence comes from Agriotes lineatus, assembly GCA_940337035.1. Lineage (NCBI taxonomy): Eukaryota > Metazoa > Arthropoda > Insecta > Coleoptera > Elateridae > Agriotes > Agriotes lineatus. Next base: position 37,532 of record CALNHX010005662.1, on the reverse strand, counting down.
GTTATTAGAAATGAACTTTGTATATTACTATGATCTAAGCAAATTTGTTTGTATATATAGAACAATTATTTTTGTAATAAACCAGTCTGCATTTACTTGTTAGATTCACTTACTGCGTCGCTGTGGGTCCAAGCCTATAAATAATTAAGGGATGTGAGGCTGCATCTCACACAGTGACGAATTATCATCCCGTTAAGTGGCATGACTAAGCTGTCTTAAAGCGGAAACTGCTGTCTCAGTTCTGCGCTTAACATAAGGGATGGAACCAGCAAAATAACGTAACGGACGCCTGATTTCCACAGCCTCCAGGCGAATCTGTTCAAGGTAATTATAAATGTACACATTTTACCTTAATCATTATATAACGCTTTAAATATTTAAAAAACACTTTACCTATAACGAAAAAAGTAATAGAATAACTTTACAACCTCACTTCCAGTTCGAAATTCTAAATTCCTCACCAGCTGTTTATTTTTAGCACATGCGCTAAAAGTAAAGAGCTGATTTCACGTTTAACACGTTAAATTATAAAACGTCACTTTTAGTGAAAACAACTAGCGCTAAAAGGCCTACTTTTAGTAGTGGTTTTAGAAAACAGTTGTTTATGTTCTTCTTCTTCTTGTTCTTCATTAGCTTCATATCCATTTTTGGATGCATGCCTCTTCTAGATCTGCTTTCCACGTTTGTCTATTGTTTGCTGTTCTCATCCAGTTTAGGTCCGCTGTTAGTTTTATGTCATCAACCCACCTCATTTGGGGGCTTCCTACTGGTCTGCGGTGTTCATATGGTCTGCATGACAAAATTCGTTTATACCATTTGTCTTTATTTTCTCTAGTGATGTGACCAGCAAATGACCATTTCAATTTAGCTACATGTACAGCCACATCTATTACTTTTGTTCGTTCTCGGATGTAGGTGTTTGTTTTTCGGTCTTTTAGGGAAATTCCCATCATAAGTCGCCCCATGGCCCTTTGCGTTATTACGAGTTTATTTACGTTTCTTTTCATCATCGTCCAATTTTATGTTACAAGTACGAAATTAATGACTTATAGGAGGAGGCACAGTTTATGGCCAAGCGAGCGCAGCGAGCGAGGCTAATAAATAGAGCGAGTCGAAACGTCCGCTTTCGTACGAGTTACATTCATAATTTTTTATTATACTGCTTTGGAAGCGTTTTTTCTTATTAAAAAATAACGGCGTAATTGAGGAGGTCGGATAAAGTCGAGGAGTTTATGATCATACTAAAAAATGTCAATGTGTATTTTGATTTCGGCCAATGGAAATGGTAGTAGGGTTTTGTTGCTATGGTTATTACTGACGAAAAGTAAAAGTTACTAGTATAAATGGGGAGTTTTCGGCCGCTAAACACTGCCGAAATTAATAGCTTTTCGATGCAGTAGAACAAAATTTTTGTTTATTCTAATATTTGTAGGGCGTTGAATAACCTGCACTTCAATATACTGGGTGTATCTAATCCGTCGTACAAAAGTGCACTACAATATTTTACGCCCAAAAACTAAAATGAAAACCTAATAGCTATTTTGCGTTTTACTGATTATTTTTAAAAATATAAGCAATATAAGATTCGTAAAATCGGCTGCGTTACAAATGCAATACACAGATTAGTACATGGTGTTAATATGCACTGGTGTGCTAGATAGTATAATATTGTCCGTTACAGTATGCAGCGTTGTTGTGCAAGTTTTTCTGTTGAAAATCGAAAAAAAATACAATGAAAAGAACCAATTGGTGAAATGATATAAAACGATTCGTTGTTACATATAAACCGGGAATTAAGGCAACATCATCCAGCTTCGGTTACACAGTAAAAGGTAGGTGTGACCCAAAATAGGTCACAACTTTAATTCGATAATTGTAATAAGACATATTGATAAAACACCAAAATGGCATTTGCTCCAAATGCGTTACGATGCTCCTGTAACATTTTACCAGCTAATATCGCCGGGTAGGGCGTCATTCAGTTCGACATTCGTTAATTATGGCGATGACTTGGTGAATTAAATAAGATGTTATAAGATTGGACGCCACAGACTTTGGTACTTCTCTAAAAAATGTCCCCTGAAGTCTGAAATGAGGCCAATCTCTCCGCTTGTTGTAGGACATCCAATCCCGGGATCCCGAAATGTCGGTATTCCGGGATGCCGGATTTTTTTTTCGGTAGTTCAATCCCGGTATTTTTCCCCAATACCGGACAATACCGGAATTGTCGATATTTTCGGGATTGCCTTTGTCTGCGCTGCGTCGCAGTTCGCAGAGTCGGCGAGTCGCCTTCGCCTGCCTGGCCGGCGCCAGGCATGGGGCAACATGTTGATAGATAATAATTAGTAGGGTTCAGCGTCCGTAAACGGCGTAAACTGTGTTCAGTTGTGTAGTCACTGTTGCTTGCATATTTACTTACCTATTATATATCGAGAGATCAAAAAAATACTGTTCCTCAGCGGGCTGTGGAAATTCAACGTATGAATAATATGTTGGTGACACTGTACGTCAATGTCAAATTCGAGGTTATCAGGTTAGGTTTTCCGTCAGTTATGACACAAAATGACGCAATTCCTAACCTGCTAACCTCGAATTTGACATTAACGTACAGCGTCACCAACATATTATTCATACGTTGAATTTCCACAGCCCGCTGAGGAAGAGTTTTTTTTTTGGATCTCTCGATACCTATAATACTAGAAATACCGGTTCTGACAAAAGGGAATCCCGGTATTGAACACCGAAAATCCCGGTATTGAATACTGGAAATACCGGTACTGGAAACGGGGAATCCCGGTTTGAACACTGGAAATCCCGGTATTGAAAACCGGGATCCGGATAGAATTTCTTCAATACCGGAATCCCGGGATTGAAAATTCAGTTCGGTATTGGATTCCCTAGCTTGATGACCGAGTTCTGTGCGACAGTCCAGCTTAGCGCCTCCTCAGAGTTACCCTGTTAGCCCAGACATATTAGGGTTTGACCTTGAAAAAAATAATGTAAATCTGAAAATTGGTAGAAATATTCTATTTACTGTACTTAACAACATACCAAAAGTCCTAAGCGGTCCTATGCCGGCTTCATGATGAAAAAAGACATAGGCGGGTATTTCGGGTTTATACAGGATATTATTATACATATCGTGTTTTGCCGTCAATATATAATTTAATAGGCTTGTATAGTCCTTGTTCCAACAGAAGCTTATTTAGTGTTTGGAAAAAGGACAAAAAAGTAAACGCAAAAAAAATGTTACATGCAATATATTTTTATTTTAGAATAAAACACGAAAACGTAGTGTCAACAAAATGAGTAGAGCACGGGCGCACACGCTTTCACCCCATTTATAATTTCTTTCTTGACCCTGATTCAGTAAGTACAGTATTTTTAAAAGGAATAGTTTCAACTTGATGCACCACACGTCTATATTTCATTTCTTATTTGGTCCCTTCTCTTATAGAAGCTTCTTCACGACAAAACAGGCAGTCATTTTTAATGTCGAAAATGGAAGTGGAAGATATTAGTTTATGTGCAGACAATGAGACAACTGAATCATAAAGCTGAGTTTGTTTATAATCTTTTAAATAAATATTTGGATGGGTGTATGCCTTTCTGAAAGAAAAAGTTACAATATTTGCTATTTATTTTTATAGGACCCAAAAATTATTTTTAACAGCCATAAAATAATTGGTAGGTACTTAAAATATGAGTATATAGAGGATGTTAAAACTTTGTAATGTTTACATGCACAATTATACGTTATTGAATTAATTATAGCTTTTCGCCCATCCCTATAGTTTTGCCCCTCCTTAGTTATTAAGTTTTATAACTAACGTAATTTAATAAGGTACTTTCTTATGCATAGTGTATAACTACTTTGTGTATTTGTTTCCATGCACCTTTTTCTTTGTGTGTTCCTGTTTATTTACAGATTATATGTAATCAATGTAAACTGTTGGGATTTTCCTTGTCATTAATGTTGCCATTGGTAGTACTGTATTTCAGGAGTTCACGTGTTGACCTCAGCAATATTAGCTTTCCCATAGCTGCTCTGACGATGTAAAAAGAGTCTCATAGCACACCGACTGATTAAGCTAGCGAACCCAGGGCATTTTAAAGTAATAATTCAGTAGGTGTAGGGCTCGAAGGAAGAGGCCGCGTTACACGGTTGATACATTTTAGTATTATTATTACTACTTACCGGCACCCTGATTGAAGTATGTCTTTCTTTAATGCTTTTAAACCTTGATTAGGCCGTCTGTAACTTTGCCTACCACCACACACTTCCCTTCACTAAGTAGTTTATTACAGTAAAAACAAACGTTTTCCATTATTATCACCAATTTATATCAATAACATCAGAAAAAACCGCGAGCGTACAAGTTACACAGTAATGCAAGTGCAGTCTGCAGTAGACACGCACCGATTTATAGTTTAGCGACGTTGCCACGCCTTTCAATCATTCCGCGGAAAGCAGAATTTGTCAAAATACATAATAAATTTCAATTAAAAGAATATGAACTCAGTTGGTAATTACCATTACATCCATAGAGGTCAATGGCAAATTATATGGGAGGAGGAGGAGGAAACAAATTTTTTATTTTTATTTTGTCAAAAATTACATGAAGCCGGCATATTTCGCTTTAGAACTTTTGGTATGTTGTTCAGCACACCAATATAAAATATTCCTACCGATTTTTAGATTAACATTATTTATTTCTATGTTTTGGTGAAATTTAATCTAATATTCCTGGGCTATGTGATTAATCTCTCGTAGCCGCTACAACTCTTTACACAAAAAACGAAATCGCAAAATGGTCGCGTGCAGTTACCATAAAAGGAAAGTGAAGATTATAACATGTTTTATCGGACTTTTTCCACTGTCTAGGTGAACAGAAATGCCTGGAGGCTGGATCAGGTTTCTGTTGGTTGCATTGGTTCTTTATCCCTAATTTTTAAGCACATGAATGAGACTGCATTCACGTTCCAAGCCAATGTAGTCAATGGAACTTAAAGGGATGATAATTAGATAACTACCCGAAGTGCAGCCTCACACTTCAAATTTTTAGGCTTAGAAAGGTAGTATCGATGTAATTGAATCAAACGGTAAATGTCGATTGTTTTATTACGAAAATAAACGATCTATTTATACAAAATAACTGCTTAGATACTAAATAAAAACATTTCAAAGTGCAAAGGTGTAGTTCACTAGAACGATTCTAAAACTGCAAAATAAGTAGTAAGCAATAAATTATAGTTGCGCGTTGTCTGCGAGTTCGTGCGATGAACTTGAAGTTCTAGGTCGTAATATAATATGCTTACTGTTGTGATAGCGGTCTTTAAACCGACTGATTATGAAAGCAAAACTGGCTTTTAAATTGTAAACGATATTTCGTAAATTTTGACTGAAATTTATATCTGTTTAATTCAAAATTAAACATATTGGCGGTTTTAGGCCACAAAAAAGCAAAACAAGAAAACTATACTGTTTCTTCATTAAGGGTTTTTAGAGGATATTCTACCACTGCTGGCTGGCGTTGCTTGGGTGGAGGCTTCCTTCGGACTATTCTTCTTTTGATGTAATAGAGAATTCCTATTATAGCAGCGGCTCCTAATATGCTGCCGGTGATCCCGCTGGATAGATAGGAATGATGTCGGATGGTTTTCCATTTTACCTCTTTTAGACGCTGTTGATTATTCCTCTGGAGAGGTAGCAGCGATGTCGGATGGCTCTCCATGCTACTTCCTTCAGATGATGGTGCAGGTCCAACCGAGAAGTTTGTAAATTCTCGAAGTGGTTCGACTGCTGCAACACTGGCTCCTTTGCTATTTCTGTAAAAGAGCTTTTCTGTTATTGTGCCGTTGAATACGTTGCCACTTGGTTTGGAACATCCCGACAACGTCTATCTGCTGCCTCTTCCTTTGGAGACGAACATTATATGAGTGAATACGATAATTAATATCACTCTTGCCGAGGTTAGCTGTTTTAGAGGATGCCGCATCGGTGTTCCACATTGCGTGTTTTTGGTAAATTCCCTCGCAGACTTTAATAAGCCGTCTTCTTGATTCCATCCGCTACGAGGGGCTAGGTGCTTAGCATTGTGTTTATCGTTTTCTGAACTTCTTGCTGCCATTAGTTGTCTCCACCCTCCATTAGGGGAGAAGTGCTTGGTACCGGAATTTACATTTTCTAACTTGTTGGCTGCCATTTCTTGTCTCCACCCTCCATTGGGGGAGAAGTGCTTAGTACCGGAATTTTCATTTTCTAACTTGTTGCTGCCATTTCTTGGTTCCACCCTACACCGGGTGCTAAGTATTTAGTGAACTCGGAGGTGTGCTCGCTTGCTGCCTTTCTTGATGCCATTTCTTGATGCCACCCTCCACTAGGTGCTAAATTTTTAGTGAACTCGGAGGGTTTCTTGTTTTCTACAATTCTTGCTGCCTTTTCTGGGTGCCACCCTCCAATGGTTGTCAAATTTTTAGTAAACTCGGATGGTTTTTCGTTTACTGCATTTAATTCTTCTGGAAGTTCTTGTATGATGGCTGATTCATTGCTGCACCATTTATGTAGAGTGAAACTTCCGCGTTTCAATAGAGAAATTCGTCGGCCTTGCTGTCCAATTGCTTCTTGCAAGGTGTCAGCTCCGGAAAGCACATCGTCCACGTTGAAATCTCTCTTCACAACTTCTGCTGCCTTTACTGGGCTCCTTCCTCCACCGGGTGGCAAGTTTTTGGTGGACTCGGAGGATTTCTCGATTGCTGCAGTTATTACTGCAACTTCTGGGCTGCGTCCACCGCTTGGCGCGAAGTGTTTGACATTGGATTTTTCTTTTCCTGCATCCCCTGCCGACAAGTCTTGGTGCCGCTCTCCACCGGGTGTCAAGTTTTTAATGGAGTCGGAGGGTTTTTCATTTTCTATAATTCTTGCTGGCTTTTCTGGGTGCCACCCTCCTCTGGTTGTCAAATTTTTAGTGGACTCTAAGGGTTTCTTGTTTGCGGCAGTTATTGCTGCCATTTCCGGGCTCCATCCATCGCTAGGTACGAAGTGTTTGACATTGGATTTTTCTTTTCCTGCATCCCCTGCCGACAAGTGTCAGGTCATTTTGGTATTTTAAGTAGCCACCTAGGCTTTAGGGCAGCGTGCCCGTATGCTAAACCCTTTTAGTTACTTATTTGGCTCCATCGCCTAATTCTACAATAATGGTTTTGCACATATTTGACCCCAAACGCAGTATTTCTCGTCAGTTGGAGCACCCCTTTGCTGCTACTTTGGCAGCCGGGTGTTATCACTCGCAAGAATTCCGAAACTTCTAGAAGTCATTCCGTTGAGGCGCTTCGCCATTGGCTGCCTTTGATACCGGAATTAATTTGTTTTGTGGAGCGCATCGCCATTGGCTGTCGAGAGTCACGTGGCAAGGCCGTTTGGCTCACGCCACTTCAAGCGTCCTAACGCTTTTTGCTTTGAGGAGTTCAGCTCTGGCCGTTGATCGAAGGAGGTCGCGTGTGGTTGTGTGAGTGGCACGTCTTTACGTCGAGGCGTAGGTGTGTGAAGGGCTTCTTGGGGCCAGTTCTGCGTTGGTGAGAAAGGGGGGGTTTCCCCTTGCAACTCGCTGTTTCGAGGATCTTTCTAGGCAGGACGAAGTAGGCCTTTTTGTCGCTGTAGCGTGCTCTTAGGAGAGCGTCCTAACGTCGCCATCTTGGCGGATTCCAGCCCGTTTACTCCTAATACCGTGTTTTGGCGATTGAGCTGCCACAGACTGCCGTCTTCTACCAAATGACTGCACGCCACTCTCATGGATCGTCTGCGGACTAAGGTATTTGTAATTGCAACCATTTAAACATAGTAACTGTCACTTGTGCGAGCGTTGGTGCTTTGTGCTCAACTTTATGTGGGCGGATGCATGCCCCTTGCTTGCTTGTCGCGGCTTTTAATGCCGGTTTGATGCCACCATGCTGCAAGACGCTACTTTGGTAGCCTGCCAGTAAGTTCATGTGCGCGAGTTTCGCGTTTCACCGCCTAAATAACTAAAGAACTCTGCGATCATGATTTGGTGTTACGTTTGTGCTAATTTTTAATTCAGTAACATTAGGTGCGCGAGCTTCGCTTTATTGTACCGATTAATACCCAAATAGAATTAACGCGTCGCCGTGCTGGGCCTGGCGTGCTCTAAGCTGTTCGAGTTTTTCTTTGTTTATGTTTGCGAGGGCTTTGTGCTTTGCTTCCTAGGTGTTAACCGCAGGTCGGCGACTGTTATCGCGCACTAACGCGCCCTTTTGCCGGAGCGCGTATTTCTCAACTGTACTCTAATATGTTCATTAGCATAGCGCGTCCATCAGCTGATGCTTAACGTAAGTAGTAACATAAGCTTGGCGGCACGATTTGTTGCCCAGATGTAATTAGCGATCAATAGACGCATATTTAGTTAAGGGGCGTATTATTCCTATTCGACCTGTGCATGCTTTGTTTCAGATAGCGCCTTTTACAATGTAAAGATTGGTGTACGGCGAGACGTGAGAGATCAGAGCGTGCAGGTAGGTCCAGTGATTGCGCAGTCTCGGCCAAAGAGTCCCAATATTACCATTCCAGTACGAAATTGTTATTTGAGCTTGCAGCTCATGAGAATTCTTATCGACGGAGTATCTTAAATACTTCGCTCCCGTTTAACCGCCCAGGCCCGGTTATTCGAGTTAAGACAGGCTTGGTGGCGCCCTCATAATTTTGACGTACCCTATATATATGCCTCAACACGCTTGCCCAGAACGTATCGTGTGACTCACGCCCGACTCCCTGAGCGTTCCAGCCGTGGCCCTTTAGCCTGTTTCTAGCAAATCTCAGGGCAAGTGTGCCAGTTTTCCAGGACTGATTCCGTGGTGCGATGATCACCTTGGGTGGGTGTCGTAAAGTTGTTTTAATACCGTAACAGGCTAATTTTGGCGGCCCAATCGCGTGGGGCTTGTTGTTTGTTGTTGTTGTTGGACTGTAGTAGTCTCGTTAAGCCCATCCGTTGTGCGTCTTAATTTTGGCCAACATCTGGGGCCTTGTATGTTTGTTTTTCTTATTAAGCCACCCGTTGTCTGCCTAATTTTGGCTATCCCAACGTGTGGCCTTGTTTTTTTCTGATTTTTATCTTCTCGTTAAGCCCCTTCGTTGTGCGTCTTAATATTGGAGCGACAACGTGGGACGTTGATGTTCATTGTTGTCTGTTACCATTTATATCGTTGTCACAAATGTTTTTTTCGTCATTTCGAAGTGGTATGGACTGGTAAACCGTTTTCTTCTTAGTAGAATATTTTACCGAGCTTCTTTTCTTGTTTTCTATTTGTCTTTTCCTGTTTTCTTCTGTTTTCTATATGTCTTTTCTTGTCTTTTTTTGTTCTTAGTTTATTTTCATTAGTTTTCTTGACCGTGTATATGTTTTTTCTTAGTTATTATTTGTCTTTACGTTTCTTTTCTTGTTTTCTTTATGTTTTTTCTTGTCTTTTCTTATTTTCTATTTGTAGTTTCGTGTTTTCTTGTTGTTTATCGCCTTTTTGAGTTTTCTTTTTGTACTTTCGTACCAATGTTTCCGGCCGTTTGAGTTCTCGTGGCGCCGCAGCCAAAATGCCCCGTTGATTTTAAGAGACTTTGGGGAACTCTCTTTCAAGTAAGGGGAGTGTCAGGTCATTTTGTACTTTAATTAGCCACCTAGGCTTTAGGGCAGCGTGCCCGTATGTTAAACCCTTTTAGTTACCTATTTGGCTTCATCGCCTAATTCCATAATAATGATTTTGCACATATTTGACCTCAAGCGCAGTATTTCTCGTCATCCGGGGTACCCCTTTGTTGGTAATTTGACAATCGGGTGTTAACGCTCGCAGCATTTCCGAACCTTCTAGAATTTACGCTGTTGGTGTGACGGCGAGGCCTCGCGCTGTCTTCGTTACCGGCACTTATTTGTTTTATTGGGCGCCTCGCCATTGGCTGTCGAGAGTCACGTGGTAACGCCGTTTTGGCTCACGTCACGGCGGGGGGTCGGAACGCTGCTTGCTTGGGCAGTTCGACTCAGGCGATTGAACAAGGGAGGTGTGTATGTGTCGTTAACGGCGATCTTATTACGCCAAGGCGTAGGTGTGATGGAATTCCATGCCCGGTTTACGTCGTCACGTAAGGGAGTGTTCCCTTTAGCTCGTTATGCGAGGATTCCATTGAGGTATTACATCACTTGGGCTAGTTTGGCCGTCGTAGCGGCGTTTGTTGAAGCGCCAGCCTTTGTCGCCATTTTGGGCGCATCCAGACCATTCACACGTCGGCCGTTTTAGCTGCGAATGAATTGCCACAGGCAACCTGGTTCCCGCAAGCTGGACCGCACGCTGATCTCTTGGATCGTCACCAATAAAATTAAGGTATTTGTAACCATTGAATTATACTAACTTCTCGTGCGCGAGCTGTGCGCTTAATCATGTGAATAACTGTGAAATCTTGTGCACCGTTAAAAACGTACCCTTCGCATCTTAAATCGTTGTCGCGAAGTGGCGTCGCTCGCTCATTTTTGATCTAATCACTTCCCTCACTTGGACTTGGCTGTGTTTGCCCAAATTATCATGTGAGCATTTTTTTATGAACAAACGTTCCCGTTGTGGGACTCATATGTCAAACTGCTTTTGATGTTGTACAGTTATGGGTGGTGTTTAGTAACCGTAGTGCGCCCATCAGCTGATGCTTATTTATAAGAGTTAACGCAATGTTTGCGGCACGCTTTGCTGCCCCAATGTAAGACTGGACCAATAGACGCTTATCTAAGTAAGAGACGCTTTATTCTTGGTCGCTTTGTGCATGTTCTGTTTCAGTGTGCGGCCATCATTGAGGAGATGAATGTACGGTGGAGACAGTGAGATCAGAGCGTGCAGGTAGGCTTGGTGGTGACATTGCCGTGGCTGAAAAAGCCCCCTTCATGATCTAAGTATTTTTGCCATCACGAAATCGTTGTGTGAGTTTATAATTCACGAGTACCCCTATCGACGGAGTGTCTTGAATACTTCGCCCCGTCTAACCGCCCAGGCCCGGTTATCCGGGTTAAGACAGGCTTGGTGGCGCCCTCATAATTTTGACGTACCCTATATATATGCCTCAACACGCTTGCCCAGAACGTATCGTGTTGACTCACGCCCTACTCCCTGAGCGTTCCAGCCGTGGCCTTTAGCCTGTTTTTAGCAAATCTCAGGGCAAGTGTGCCAGTTTTCCAGGACTGATTCCGTGGTGCGATGCTCACTTTGGGTGGGTGTCGTAAAGTTGTTTTAATACCGTAACAAGATGTTCAGATGAAGCGGATAAACCAACAGAGAAATTCGTTCAAGTGCAATTGACTTCGGGCCTCATTTCCTTATGCAAGCAGCTTCGCCCAGCAATAATAGCGCCTGTTACGTGTAGGGAGGGCTTCCAAAGACCAGTACGTGCAAAAATCTGAACCAACAAACAATTCCCAAGTCCATAATTAGGCGTTATTTGGGAGCGATATCCAGCGTCCAAGAAGTCTCCGAGGTAGAATTTAACAGGGAACGCCTTGCCGTAGGTCCATTATTTTTGGACTTCAGCAAGTTCAGAGTGTCTACAAGGTAGAAAGCCATATTCCAGAAGTCCAGAGCGGTGCAGTTTAAAGAAATTTAGGTAGCGCCTTTGAAAATGCGAAATGACGCAGAATTTTTAAGTTTTGTGCCAGATATGAAACAAAAAGCTGTCGAGCGTCAGTTCGACATCATACTAAATATAAAACCAGCGTAGCAGTTGCTACGTCACGGTATGAATATTTACCTAACGCTGTTTTGTGCACCACAGATCATTTTGTTGTTGAATCAAACTTAGAGATTACCTAAATCTCAGATGAAATTGTTCATTTCGGAAGAGGGTTATTACAATAAATACTGTTTGATCCGTATTTGTCAACACGGCTTTAAAATTATGATGTGCTTTTTTTCTACCAAGAGTTTCCGTAAACCCTGCCAAGACGACTCAATATATTAATTTATAAATTCTTGGTTAGTTATCTCCTAGCTTAGGCGGCGAATGGACGATCGAGTGAAATACTCATTTAAAACGGTTTTTTATTTAACAAACTAACCCGCCCATTATATGACGGAAGGAGGAGGAACCGTCCCCAACTGTTTCAACCTCATTGTCGTCACCATCGCCAATAACGAACTAAGCCATTATTGATTATTTAGATTAGTTCTTACATTAAAATTACTAAATAGTTCTACAATTTGGTCTTAATCAAAGACATGAAGGCGAATAGAAGTTATAAACAGCGTCCTGTAGCATAAACGTTTTTCGTCAGACACATACGAGTAGAGGCGGGATTTTCAAGCCTCGCCAAATTATATTATGAGTTTAATTAAATTAAATCATTCCAAGTAAACAACCAAAAATTAAATATGTAATCCAATTCTCTACAACTACTTTACATCTCTGTATATTGCTTTTGCAAACTAGAATAGTAAATTTAGACCTATGTTCGCACGTAAACGTCTTCCAAAGCCAAGTTGCATAATTAACATTAACATTTTAGGTAAGTTGTTTATATGATCACATTTAATTTATTTAAAGGGCATAAATGTCTACAAATTGAAAATTAGATAGCCAAGGTCTAATATTTTTACCGATATCAATTTTTCAAGGACTCCTATAATATGGAAAAAATAATCGAAACTGAAAGCCTAATAAACTCATTGTTTTAACTCTAGGTATAACGATAATTCTGTTGCTAAACACTGTAAAACCTTGACTAAAAAAACTTGAAGTAATTATTTCCACAAAATTAAGTATGCACTTCCCTAATAAGTAAGAAATTACAATAAATCAAACTACACATTAGGAATGTTCATACATAAGTCAATAGGCGTTCTCAGAATCCTGAAGTTTAAAGAAAATTTTAAGTGGCGCAGTTTTTCAAACTTCTCTCCCAAGGATTATCTCAAATGTATCATTTCGCACATTTATACGAAAAGTTATAATGAATGTGCTCTGGAATAACTTCTGCCGAAAAAGTGCGAACTTGAAAAGTCGACCTCTATTTTGGGCTTGATTCCGCTGTAAATTATACTCGATAATACGCTGACTAAAGCAGACTTTATATGAACTGCATGAACCTGTTTTACGAACGAAGTGTTATCAAACGTTTCCTGATACAAAAGAATACATTTATTGAAAAGGTAGACTCTTGAATGAATAAGGTTGTATGATGAACTATAGAAATAAATAGTGTTATTTCTAAAATTGTCTCTGATTTCCTAACTAATTGTCTAATAAAAGCAAACAGATACTGGAAATGATTCCCTTACAGCGACATATACAATGCACTCAGGTAACTGTAGCATCAATTTCTTAAATTTTTAGTTTCGACGTTGGTGTATTAATAATAATAAAATGGTTAATAAGTTACTATGGACAACTGCATATTTCTATATGTTTTAGTAGTTATCCATAATTGGTTAGTGTTTAATTTTATTATTGATGAAATTTGTGTCTGCGATTTTTTAAAATTGGTGTTTTGAGGATTGCCTATACGCGCCCTTTAAATTTCCCGCTGGCACGTTTAAAAACTTCTTCTCGGCTATTTAAAACAGCTTTGTGCAAAAATGGTGGCGTGTTGGCAACTAAGCCAAAGGTATTCTTTGTCAGACAAAGAATACCTTTGTCTTAGTTGCCAACTTTTAGCATAGGGGACGCAGGAATGAAGCTTAAACCTATGATTTGACAACAAAAACGTTTGTAGGGGCCAGGGGCGGATCGGCAACATCTTAGCGGCCCGGGAAATAATATTTGTCGGCACTTTTTTAATTTCCGGATATGGCTAAAATATACATTCACAGGGTGTTACGCATTTTTCCTTTAAAATTAAATAGAGCATAGGTTTATTACAGATTTTTGAATCAGATTACATTTACTATCCAAAAAACATTCTTGTAGTTAAAAATGCCGGACTCCCAGTCAAGTACATATATAGAAACATACAACAAAAAAAAACAAAATAAAAGTAAATCAAAGTTTAAAGGCTTTTTATTCCAAGTGTAGAAATTAGGTTTGTTATAAACGATTAGAGAACTTACAACTTCATAAAAATTCTTTAAACACAAAAATTTCAGAAAAATTATTATATAAAAACTTTACTCTTTTAACAATCTATTTAATAACTTGCTTTGCTACATAAGCATATCTATAATGTTATCACAGTCGATATTATATAAAATATCAGTTTTGCAAGCCATTAACATAAAACATTATTTGAAACATTATTCGACATTGAATTCCGCAATCTATTTTTAATGTATTTTAACTTGGAAAAACATCTTTCACATTGCACTTGATTTATTGATAATGTTAATAGATATTTGTAAGCATTTCCTAGTGCAGAATATGCCTCACTGTACATATTGTACTTTTGAATAACAGAATAACAGCAAATTGCACATTTAAGACAAGATTTACATTTTTTATTATTAACATCAAAACCACAAGCTCTATCAAAATCATCGTTGTCTTCTTCAACAGTTTCATCTGTATCTATAACTGTAACATTACTCTGAAATTGTTGATTACTCTCCGCATTTGTTGTTGCCGAAACTTTAAAGTTATCCCAATTTTTCGCGAAACTAACCAATTCTTCTTGCAGATTTTCTTTTGTAATATTTGGGTAATAGTTTTCTAGCAGTTCACACAATTTTTTAAAGCTATTTGATGGTACTCCCTGTTTAACTTAATCAAAATTTGTTGGAGAAAATAAGGCAATGTCTTTATAAAGCTCACCATTATTCTTAAATCTACATTCTATAGAATTTATAATTTTATCTAAAATTCTATTATGGGTTTCAACTTCATAGTTTTTTCGGCTATCTTTTATGGGATCATCTTCCGCCAATTCTCTAGCCATTTTCTTTCGTTTTCTTATTCTCTTTTCGGGAAAGGAAATTGGTATGTCGATGTCGATTTCTTCACATCTTGTGCCCATGCAATGAACGTTTGCGTAGATGTAGATGTTAATTGTGATGTACAATTCATAATCATTGCGGGGCATCTTAGTAAGTCTAATCCGCTAGTTTGCAAATATTTCGAGACAGGACCAATAATTGAAAATAATTTTGTAAAAATTTGAACCGTTAGTAGCATTTCATAATCTATAAATTATGTAAGCATGGTAGAGGCCTTCACACGGACATCTGGTGGCATGTTTTCAGACAATTTTATATCGTGTAATACTAATAATACATCGATGTAAAGAGCATTAGCTTGATTTTGTAATTTCCAAATATTTTTTCAAAGCTGCTTCTTTTTCCCACCAACGAGTTTCTCCAATTACTTGTAATTTTTTTTCCTCTAAGGATGTGCTTTTCCAAATATTCGTTCTTTGGTAGGATTCTTTGAAGAAAATTGCAAGGAATTTAATAAGGTAAATAAAGACGCTGCATTTATTGTTATTTTGACAGTGTAGGGCACAACTAGGTTCAGGATATGGCTGTAACACCACACATGTAATTGACGAGGTGTATTTTCAGACATCTATTTAGAGAAACCATTGTAACCCCCTTGCATATTTGCTGCACCATCAGTGTCATTAGAGACGCAATTTTTTAGTGGAATATTTAAAGATGAAAATTCTTTTTGAATGAGGTTAAACATACCTTTCTCGGTAGAGTCTGTACAACTTACAACGGAAACCAGTCTTTCATAGATTTCACAACCCAAAACATACCTTATTACAATTGAACATTGATCTTGAACTGAAATATCCTGTGTAGTGTCCAATTGCACAGAAAATATTTCTGCTTTTTTGATTTCTTTCAGAATGGATGTTTTGAACAATTCTCTTATGATTTGCAATATTGAATTTACAGTTGTTTTAGATAATAAACTTACGAATGATCCAGATCTACCTTGTTGTCCTTGTTCATGGATATTTTTGCTTTTTTCGATGACACCATATTTACTTACTAACAATATTAATTTCAAAAAGTTACCATGGTCCAATGTGGGATCAGCTAAAGTATATGCTGCTTCATTAGTAATACTAGACGGGTTCTGGCTCAAAGTGTGTCTCTGCGCATGTGTTCTGCGCAGGTTGTTAATAGGGGTGATATTTGCGCGCGCCGGATGTCTGGGACGCACCGGATGTCGCGCAGACGTGTGGGGTATTTTTTGCGAGGTGATTGACCTTAGGGTGACGTCATAGTCTGGGTGGTGCACATGTGGATGACTCATCACAGCATGTGGCCTAATGTCGCGCAGACGTGTGGGGTATTTTTTGCGAGGTGATTGACCTTAGGGTCTGGGAAATTTGCGTGCACATGTGGATGACTCATCAGCATGTGGCAAACATGTGTTATGATGACTCATCGCAGCATGGGGTAAATTGCCTCCTCTTGACACAATTTCGGCTGTCAGTGTTGCAGCAACACGCGTACCTTCAACATGCCTGCAGCAAATTGCATTTGGCAGGCATATGGGAAATATTACAAGGAATTTTCTGAGTTATTTCCTTGGCTTGGCAGCGAACGTATAAGTGCTACCGTTAAGCTGGATGGACATCCGGACTTCTATACAACTAGTACAAAACTACGCCTCCCAGACTCGGATGATTTTTTTGAGTACAATGTGATGGAACCCATCGAGGAGTATTTAAAAAATTGGAATTTAAAACGTGAATGTGTAAAGAAAATCGTATACGAGTTATATTGATGCTCCGCCGTCATCCTAAAATTCAATTGGTCAGGCTAACCACCACCACCTGATTTTTTACTCCAAGACAATTGTAAAGATATAAATGTTTTTATTTATCTAAATCATATCATAGAAATATTAGTTCTACGATAGCAATGATCAAAGACTGCTTCTCAAATCATAGTTGGAGTCCTCCAATGGAACAACCGCACTTCTGGCCATCTAACATAAC
Organism: Agriotes lineatus; assembly: GCA_940337035.1. Lineage (NCBI taxonomy): Eukaryota > Metazoa > Arthropoda > Insecta > Coleoptera > Elateridae > Agriotes > Agriotes lineatus. The sequence continues at coordinate 20,616 of CALNHX010005662.1, read as the reverse complement.
AAAAGTGGAGGGCTGCGGCTGTATAAATTGTATCAGGTGGTTAAGCTCAACACAAAATCTTGAGGCACCACTACAACAACCTGAACTGGAACAGGTGCCACCACCATCCCCATCACCAACTCCTTCATTTCAAGCATATAGTTTTACACTTTCTGAACCAACACTGCCTCTAGATTTAAAAATTAAGTTAGGTAATAAACTTATACATGTAATTATTAAAGATTAAAAATAAAAGGCTTTTTATTCTAATATGTGTTTTATTTCATACATTACAATGTATTAGATAAAATAAAAATTACAACAGTTGTTGGTGTTGATGTTGTTGTTGTTGTCATTGTGCCATCTAGTAGTAGTAGGGAAAGCCTCATTGCAAAGGCCTGGAATCTGGTCAGCCATTTCGATCTCCTCGAAGGAAAGTTTAGTACTGTTACCACACTTTCCGCCAGATATGATGTAGTAGCAGCATCCAGAAAGTCGTTGCAGATCCTCATCGGTGAGACAGTCATATCTTGCTGGTAATATGACTTTACAATCGTGTAGCTCAATAGCTACTTTATCACCGTATCTTGTAGAACATCGAAACACACTTATTATTAAATATTTATTTTGAACAACTAAGTCTTTAACATTTTTCCACTCTTTAATCTCGTTCAACTTAGACAATTTTTCAGTGAAATCTGCCATGTTATTAGAGCACGGTACAAGCACACACGAGAATGATAACAATGCTGCAAAATACTGAGTTTATATAGCACCACTCAAGATGTTTCTAAAATTATCCTCAACATGTGTTATACACACATGTTCTTGCAACATGCGGTTACGATGACTCAATACAGCATGTGGTAACATGTGTTATGATGACTCATCGCACATGTGGCTCATCACAGCATGGAGTAATTTACACAATATTTTTAGCATCTATCCAGCTATTGTGCTGATTTGAAAATCCAAGCCATTTTACAAATACTTTGTTACGTTTTCGTTTTATTACACGTTCAACGAGATGTATGTCTGAATATTTAACTTTTTGAAGCTCTAGATCGTAGAAACGCCCTCGAATAGGTTGATTTGAAGCATCTTTTAGTAGATAGGTAATTGGATTAGTTAATTTAACTTGGTCGATTGTGAATATTTCATTAGTCCAGTTGGGCGTATATCCTTTTTCAAATATTGTTCGATATTTGCTAATTCGCACAGGATCGCCAACCTTAAATTTTACATTACTTAAATCTGTCATTTTTATATGATTATAGGCTTGATTGAGAATTTCCTGCTCATTACTCTTATTTACATCAGCAGGTTTTTTACCAATCGTACTATGTTTTCTGTGATTGTAGGTGTGACTGACTTGAGATAATAGAGAAAGCCATTTGTATGAACCTTGCAAACTAAACATCTTCCACATAATAGATTTAAGTGTACGATTTACTCTTTCAACGACACATGCTTTTTTTGAGCTGAATGTTGAGAAATGGTTAATTTTATATTTATTCATTAGCGTTTGAAAATCTTTATTGAAAAACTCTTTACCTTGATCTGTTTGCAAGTTCTTTGGAATTCGGCCGCTTTCAGACAGTATTTTTTCAGTTGCTCTAGCAACTTCCCTAGAGGTTTTGGTTTTTATAGGTTCTAGCCAAACATATTTTGAAAATACATCTATAATTACTAAAATATATCGATAACCTTTATTTACTTTAGAGTATGGTATCATTTCTACTAAATCAGCTTGATGAAGATCATCTAATCCTTTTACTATGACACGTCGTCTCCTAAAATTTATTCGTGCAGGCTTATGTAGCTCATCTACTATCTGAGCCTTAATTGAACTGTTTATTTTCGATATCTTTTTCTTCCGAGGCTAGCCACCTGCCCAGACTGCGGTCGAAGAAGGCTTAGAAAACATGCAAAACACATTTGATAATCGTCATCCTAAAATTCAATGGACCAGGCTAGCCACCTGTCCAGGCTGCGGCTGAAGAAGGCTTATATAAAACACCTTTGATGATCGTCACTCCTATTTTTTCTTTAAAATTCAATGGGTCAGGCTAGCCACCTACCCAGACTGCGGTCGAAGAAGGCTTCACAGCTGGAGGGGCTCATACAATTGTATATATGTGTTTACTTACTGCAAATAAACAATTTTTTCTGCAATATGTTTTTTATTTTCCTTGCATCTCTAATGTATAAGTAATATGTAAACAGTATAAGATATCTCAGTCTGCACAATGTTGTCGCCGCAGCAAAATTCAAATATACAGTGGTTGAACAAAGATCTGTACGTTAAAAATAAAGAAACCTATAATTATCATTTACGTAATGCTATAGGACGTAACGATTTGCAAACTTTGAAGTATATATTACAAAAAGTTGGTATTGCTATACCTAGTAAAACTCTTATTTGGGCTACACACTTTAAAACTGTTGAAACTGATGTCGTAAGTGAAATTTTAAGAACTATGTTAGATGCTTTCGATGTTATTAGAAAAATTATTAACGAAGTAAGAGGGAGAAAGTTGAAAATTAATAGTGAGACAGATCTTAACTTGGTGCTATCAAAATTATCTCTACACCACACCAGTTCCTACGAGCAGCATTTTCTTATTGAAATATTATTATCATCTGACTCTCGAATTGAATTTGTAGCAGGTGAGCAGCAGCAGCAACAATATCCATATTTTCTTCACGATGCGATCTTCGAGGCAGCCTATTATGCTCGCATCAAGTTTATAGAAGACGTGTTCCAGTATTTGAATACACACCACATAGCTTATATATTTCAACCCAGCGCTGTACATCAGCACAAAGATATTTTTAAATGGCTTGAGGAAAACATCAGAAAAGCTCAAAATGGCGAAGCTGTCGGTTGGAGAACTGGTCCTTGTTCCGGTCCTTGGCCCTCAACAACACCTCAAGACTATATTGATACTTACTCTTTGTTAAGTTCTGTTTCACTCATGAATACATAAGATATTTAATTAAATAAAAAACATGTATGAAAATAAACGTCTTTTATTCAGTACTGTTAAGGCTAAGTTCTGTTTCACTCATAAATAAAACATGTATGAAAATAAACGTCTTTTATTCAGTATTCAGTATATACATATAACTATTATTACCTAATTTTATATTAATTTTTATTGGAGAAATATGTAGCGGTATGGTCGTTGCAGGTAAGCTGAATTCATACTCAGCCTGATATTGTTGGTATGGTTCAGGCGAATATGATGACGGTTGCTGCTGCTGGAGCTGTGATTGTGATGGTCCTGGCGATGGCGGTTGCTGAGGCTGTGATGATGATGACGATTGCGGTGTTGGACAATACTCGCACCCAGAACATGAATAATCGTCATCGTCATCATCATCGTCGACTACCAGGACTTCATCGACATCGTCAATCGCCGAATATGTTGGCAGCTGCTGCTGCTGAAGCTGTGATTGTGGTTCCTGGGGCTGCGATGATGATGGCGATTCTGGCAACCCCTGGCAATATTCGCAACCGCAACATGAATAGTCGTCAACGCCAATGGACGAATGATCGTCGTCGTCGTCAACGTCAATGGCTGGAGGATCGTCGACATCCTCCATGCCCGACCAAACATGGGGGTCGTCTTGAGGCTGGTGCCACGTCCACGACCCCTCATCGCTGTCGACGGTTGCGGGTGACGTTGACGCCGAAATAGCAGGCAGTTGCTGACACATAGGACTCATGTTGAATTAATGTTCCTATAGCAGAACAGTTATTCTTATATACATGCAAATTTCCTCCTACTACTCTATACTGCGCAGCAGGAGGTCCAGATTAAGCTTTCGCAGCAGGATGCACATGTGCAGATTAAGTGTCAACTAATGGCAATTAATGACACTCATTATACCACTTGTGCAAAATGTGTACATTTTGTTTAGCACATTGCACTCTTGTACCAATATGATGGGAACAAAAATTAGCATTATACAGAGTCTTTAATTGCTTTATATTGGGGCAAGCTGGTAAATCAATAAATTTTACATTATCAGTTTGTTCACCAATCAACATTTTTTTAATCCATATTCTTTTATATAATCCTTTGAGAAATATGAAATCATTAGTTTGTATGATCCTCCGGATGTACAGAGATAATTCTTCGTAGGGTATTGTTCCATTATTGTTCCATTCTAGCCCATGCAGATTAGTTGTAAGCCAAACCACCTGATCTTTTAAAGCGTCTGAAAGGTGCTCGTACGGTATCGGTGGTTCTACAATCTGATGGATTGTATCATTTGTATCACTATCATATACAGCTATTTCTTTACAAATAAAGTTGCTATTTTTATACTGAAAACCTTGAATATCAATAAATTTCATCGCAATCACTATTGTTGTTATTGAACGAACAGACAATCTGCAACTAATCGTGCAACATCTAGTTAACTATTTTTATGTCGCTGGTGAAAGGATTATATTTTACTTTTCGATCGAATAAAATCAATGCGTAAGCTGATGTATTTTGCGGTATATCAGTATTGGTTTCGAATTCAAGCCGAATATCTACAGCACCGCCTTTTAATGTCTCATTTTGTCTAGAACAATCTATTACAACCAATGGAGCTATACTTTTGAATTGTACAGGTGTAAGAACAGGTTGATTGTCATGTTCGTAGTAAGACGATTGAAATCCTGCAAACATTTTATACAGTTGTGCATAACGATTGCTGGAAAATTCTAGATTTAAATTATCATAGGGATATCTTTCAGAATTGAGATAAAGTGTAATATTTCTTAAATCGCAAGAATCAAATTGACTCATATTTTTATTATTTTTATTTTTTCTGTCTGTCTGGAAACCTACAATAATGTAGCATGGAGTTTCTACTTGACTAACATTTTTTATCGCCCAAGTGTGCCGTTTTGTTTGCTGTAATACTGGATACTCATGCAATTCCCAACTTCTAAAATTTATTTCCAACTGACTACTCTGCTCAACGTATTTTAATAATTTTAAACGATTTACATCAGCCACCGAAATATGCGGCACTCTCCAATACACTTTTGTTAATTCTACTTTAAGCTTTTCATCAGCAGTAGCATTAATAACAGCATTTAAATCATGATTGCTTCTAATAAGTACTAATTCTTGTCGAACGTTTAGTAAAATCTTTCTAAAGTCTTCAAAAACTCCCATCAGCATTTCGCAGGGGGCAAATATCTGAAAATTGCCTTTTAAGTCAACCAATCCCTCAATAGTTGTTTTGGTTGGAGCCCAACCTGCATTCTCCAAACGAATACTTTGGTTCGAATTATATGATACGTAAGCTTTCATAGTTGCAGTTATACCGACATTTCTCACGCGATCAATCGCTACACCATTAAGTTCATATCTAATTTCATCAAGTAGGTGAGATATGCCTAAATTTACAAATGATCCTGTTGTAGTAGGTTTACTATCTACATTCTTTAACAATTTTCCTTCAAAACATATAACACTGTTGCATGGTAATGTGTACACATCTTGATGTAAAATAGGTATTCGTATTTCATCATTATTATTAAATGTTGTAGAAGAATAGGGTTGGTGCGTATGTTTCTCTGCATAAATAATTGAATTATCTTGAAAAGCTTTTTCAGTAACGTTTAGTACTTCTGAAACCGTCATTTTTATTTAATGATGATGATGAAAAGCAAGCGCTCTTAATATGGCAGAGTATTAGAATTTTTCTAATATTAACAACAAAATTTAATTTAATAACGGACCAGATGTTTTCTCTTCTTCCTTTTCCCTTCGCCGTCGTTACTTCTATCAGTTAACTTAAACCCCAAAGATTTTAGGAACAGTTTATTGTCAGATGTTAATCTGTCGACTGCAGGTAGTCTACTAATGTCGGATACAAACTGTTCATCCCTAATATATGTTTGTTGTTGCTGCTGTTTATTTAAAGAGTTGTATCTAACCACCATTTTGTTTTTTGAGATGCAACCTTACCGTGACGGTTTCTCCACAGAAATTGACCAATTTACCATTTTGATCCAGTATTTGTATGACAATGTTATCGATAATTCTCGTATTGATTGGTAGATATATAACATTAGAAGGATTTTCTACAATTTTAAATCCTGGCGGATCTGTAGGGAAAAACTGATGAACTCTGTGTACAGCACTGCTGTTGTGATAAGTTCCAGTTACGATATTACAATCAATACATATAGTATTAACTTTAAATATATCTACAGGATTATCGGAAATATATCTGCCATAAGGTTTCAGTTTTTTAGGTTTGAAGCCTAATAATTGCCCAATGCTATCTTTAGCAGTAAAATCGATTGCAAAGGTTGATTTTATTTCGCTCCTGAGTGTGTTATTATTAGCTTTAATACGTAGCACAGGTTCTGCTCGTTGTTGTACAATATTTTCTAGCACATCATTACCACTACCCGTTTGAGGAGAGGGTAGCTTAGGCTTTGTTAAATTACTTACACCGCCTATACCTAGTTCACGACGAATATATTGATTAATATCATTGACTTCATAAGAACCTTCGGGTATTTCAATTACACTAGGTTTACCGTCAATGTTTGTATAATGAAATTTATTATTATCTGATTCGATATTAGGTATAGTATTATATGCTTCAAAACTGATTAATCCTATAACGTATTCAGATTCAGAATCCAGATGTATGGATGGGTACTGAGCCGTGAGAACAGATTCGTTCCCAGACAGTGTAAAAGTCCAGGACATGTTTAATATTAGACAGCTTAACTAGAACTGATGCAAAACATCTGGAGGCTATTAATTTAATCCGTCAGCCAACGACCTCCTCTCAGAATATTATATATATTATTATGAGAAGACGTTGGTGATTAGATTACTGCTGCTGATCATATTGCACACACATGCCAGCCATGACATCCTCTGACGTATCAGTTTTTGTAATAGCTTTACTAATATTTTTTGTTGAAGGTAATGATGAGAAAGAGATGGTTGTTAAGCATTTACATAAGTTTGGTTATCTTGAAAACGGTATCAACATTTCAAATTTGAGTAAGGTACATTTTAGCACGGCTTTATCTTTATTTCAAAAAGAGTATGGTTTACCTGCAGACGGTAAAATTAACGAGGAAACTATTCAATTTATACGCACTCCACGCTGTGGAGTAAGAGACAATAGTGCTGACTTTACTCTTGGTACTACCAAATGGAAATATAACACTACTATAAAATGGCATTTTCCTACAATCCATATGAGCATATTAAATGTGACTTTGACTGCATTTTCTACCTGGGAAAAACATTCATCGTTAAAGTTTTCTCATGATGTTGAAAACCCAAATATTTTAATATCTTTCAAACAAGCTGCACATAATTATAGTTGGAATAGTAGAACTTGCATAGTTCCGTTTGACGGTCCTGGAAATATTCTCGCTCACTCGGATTTTCCACCACATAACGCTACAGGTAGCAGTGTTGTTGAAATACATTTAGATCAGAATGAAGACTGGTATTTTGATGGTATAGATAAACCTTCCAAGAATAAAGTAAGTTTATTTTATGTATTACTTCATGAAATAGGTCATACTTTAGGAATTAGACATTCCCATAATAAAGCTGCTATAATGTACACATATTTCGAATCTGCTCACGTAACAGATTTGCATGCTGACGATATTGACGCACTTCAGTCGCTATATGGTAAGCCTTTATCACCACCATCACAACCAACCCTATCAACAATAGTAACAACCAAAACTAAAACAGTAACAGAGAAAACAATATCATCAAAAAGAACAACTTCAGAACCAACTCAGAACAGAAATATTCCTCCAGCTCCAGCTTTGTGCAATGTTGATGTAAATATGCTATTAATTATAAATAAACGTATGTATATGTTCTATAGGAATTGGGTTTGGACATCATCTCTAGCAGAAGATGAACATACTTTTGAGGGGCCGCTGTATATACCTGATTGGCTTCCGTTTGTACCGAAAAATTTTTCTAAAATCTCTGCAGTTTATCAAAGACCTCGAGGCGAAGTTGTCTTATTTATTGATAGGTTAGTTTATTTAATAGATTTTCCCAGTCTTCAACTTATACCAGGCTTCCCTAAACCTTACACTTCGCTTGGAATGACTGATAGCAGCAGGATTCATGCTGCAGTAAATACCTACACAGGTCGAACATATATCTTTTACGATGACAATAAATTTATCGAGTTGGATGAATGCACATTTAGACCTAAAGTTTACGGTCTAATTTCTAATAACTTTCCAGGTTTGCCTCCCAAGATTAATTCTGCATTTAGATACATGAACGGCTTGATATATTTTAAAAAGAAGAGAATTTACTTTGAATTTAATGAATTTACAAATACTATGGTTAGAGCTAATAAAAATGATTTGTTGTCATTGTTTAACGTAAGCTGTTCAAATACAAGTCTTTTACAACAGTTAAGAGATTTATTATCAAAATTACTATCCCTCGATGTATTACTAACAGACACGAGATATGAAAATGAGGATGATGATGAATAAATTTGTTGTAAATGTATGTAATTTGTTATGTTACATCTCATCAATTGTAAATGTGCTTACTAGAAATAAAACAACTTTTTAAACAAATGAGTTTTATTTTTCTACATCCTATTTATTACAATTATTTTCTATAATACATTCTAATTTCTTCTTTAAAACTGGCTCTAGTACCAGCGACATTTTATCTATTCTATCCTTAAACCTCATCCTGTCGAGTGCACACAACTGCCAGTAATTGTGCGGAAGGTCATCGTCATTTTCCACTTCTCTCTTATGGAAATGATGGATTTGAACAATAGGGTAAAATTGAACCTGCTTGCTGTTGCAGGTGTTGCTACGCCTAATCTTCTTTATTATACTGCTCCATTGACAGGGCATGATTGAATTGCTCTATTAGGAGAAGGAAGAGCTGATCCTGCTGCTGCTGTCGCTGCTGCAGATCGTTTAATTGCAGGTGGAAAAACTGTGTTGACATATCGTTTAATTTCTGATATGTCTCCACGTCCTTTTTCAACACCTCTAGCTTCTCCAACCAACGGTTAAGTTGCATTCTATATTCGTCGTACGGTTGAGGTTGGTGACTCAGGATGTGTGGTCGAGGTTGGTGACTCATGATGTGAAGTCTGTGCAAAAGCTCCTCGGGGTTAAATATCAAGTTACGAGAACATTCTCACGCAATGACTTCATACATTTAACTTGCAGGTCTGCAGATGTACAACTACAGCCATCTGGAAGCTATTAATTTCAATTACACGTGGTATTGTGCAAAAACTGAAGACATAAATGTCCACAATTTACAGAATCATACGTTTGAAATGTCTGGTGATTATATTTAATACGATGACAGCTACCATCTTTGCTACTTGTCAAATATTTCACAATCTCTTTTGGCGGTTGTAAGTCTCCAAAACTATCAAAGTAAATTGCATCTTTCCCACGTTTTATGTAAGCTACCCAATGTGTGCCAAGATTCGTTTTATCATCTAAATTTACAATGCCACATTCTATATTGCGAACCTGTTTCGGTAAATCATCCCTCATAAAGATACCTCGAAAGTTTGGAATTTTTAAACGTTTAGCGTATGATTGTAAATCGATATTTGTCAAGGCGCGGTTTGGTAGCTGTATTACTAGTTTTTTGTCATGAACAATCCGTATCCTCTTTTATAAGGTCTTAGATATAACCCTTTACCCAAAGCGATTGTTTCCATCGTTTTATTATGCCTTTCAGACTCTGCTAATTGTTTCTTTGCAGACTCGGTATCTTTAACTGCCTTTGCAATTCCTGCAGCTCCACCGCTAAGAGCTCCTAAAGCGCTAAGAGCTGCAAAGATTGGAATCAAAGGTAAAATTCCTCCTGTTTTAGGTACAGGTATTACGCGTGGAGTTTTAATAATTTTTTTCCTTTTTATTTTATTAATTGCCTTAACAGCTATATTCGCAGCATTGCTTAAGTCTTGCTGCAAACGTCCTCGGCCTCCTAATTGAGATCTTGCTTTTTTCAAGACTTGATTGAAAGTAAGAGCACCACCACAATGACGTTTACCTTTTTTCTTTTTACCAGTTTGACTCTTTTTCTTTTTAGCCCCCATCCCCATCTTTACTTTCGCCTTCATAGCTGCAGTTACTCCTACAGCTGCAGCGCGTTCGCCTAAGTTAGCGTCTGAAGCCCTAATACGCTCAATAGCCTTTTTAGCTAAAATACTATCAGCTTTGTGTCGTTCCTCTATATTATCAGAATATTTTGAGTAAGCCAAATCGTGCTCGCGACACGCTTGATCTAATTTGTTAATTCCAGGATCTCCTCTTGCAATTCTTTTCTCTAGTTTTGTGCCTGGTCCGCAATATTGATATCCAGGTATGTGCAATTCGAAAGGCAATTTATTAATAAGCGTATTGACTACACCTGCACCTCGCCGTCGAATGACTGGTTTACTGTTTCGATGACGAGGCATTTTATAGAACTGAGAGCTGGTTGATTAGAACCTTAATATATATTAAGCGTATAGCTGTATTAGTATGAGTTTGCAATTAGTCGTCATGAGGGTAGTTAAACTAAAAAATAGCTTGTCAATAAAAAATCATGACGATAATCATACTACATCTCTAAGCAGGAGACACGGGCCGTTGTTACCTTCCACAATACGATGCCTCGTTCTAGGTCCATCGAATTGTGGTAAAACAAACATCATTATTTCGCTAATAGTAGATGCTAATGGAGTACGATTCGAAAATATTTATATATATTCAAAATCGCTGTTTCAAGCAAAGTTTGAATATCTAAGTATGTTGTTTCAATTAATTCCTGAGGTTGGTTACTATACATACAGCGATGGTGCGAACATTGTACCACCTGATCAAGCTAAATCTAACAGCATTTTTATTTTTGACGACATTGCTTGCGACAAACAGGACGTTATGAGAGAATATTTTAGCATGGGTCGGCATAAAAATATAGACTGTTTCTATCTTTGTCAAACATATGCATGTATTCCTAAACATCTTATTCGTGATAATGCTAACATGCTGGTGTTGTTTAAGCAGGATGATGTGAATTTGCAGAAGGTCTATCGAGATCATGTTAATACCGACATGACTTATGAACAATTTAAAGAAATGTGTGCTTATTGTTGGAATAGACATAAACACGGATTTTTGGTAATAGACAAAGATAGTGATTTAAATAATGGTCGCTATCGTTATGAATTTGATTCGTATATATACATCTAACAATTCTGGTAATCTATTATTCGATAGATAGCTGTTAGTGTGTGAACTGGTCTGGTTTTGAACAGTTTACCTACCTATCTGTCCACCTGTCTAACTATCTGTCTACCTACCAGTCTACCTGTCTGTCTACCTACCTGTCTACCTGTCTGTCTGTCTGTCTGTCTGTCTGTTTACCTACCTAACAGTCTGCCTACTCATCAATAATGAAAACGAGTACAGCAGCAGCAGCATCGTCAGACCTTATTAAAACTAAAAATATTATAAGACAGAAAGTTAGAGCTCTTAAAGAGGGTAATTTGCAGCAACAACAGATCCTCGGAGAGTTTTTTAAGCCTGTTACAGAAAAAGTGCAGACTGTTGTAGGAGAGATAAAGAAAAAAGAGCATCTTCCATCACTATCACAATTTACACCTTTCAAATTGAAAAAGCAAGTTAAATACAATTACGACGATGCTGATGATGATGATAAAGGGAAAACCAAATACGATTATGATGCTGATGAAGAATATATTTCACCAAAAAAACTTCCAAAATTGGAATTATTTACACCAAAACCGACTGATGAAGTATCGCAATCGCTATCGTCTGCTGAAGACGAATTTCAATCACCTCGCAACATAGAACCGCAAGCTATAAGTTCTATTTTTAAACAGTATGACGAACTTCCTAGAAAATATGCAAACAATTACCTTATAAAAAGACCTGAGCTTGGGAGGTATGAGATTAGATATGATTTTGATAAAAACAAATTTTATTTTGGTTCAGCTGAACTGGATATAAAGGGTTCAGATATAATTGTTCAGAATGTGCGCTATGAAGGTTCACCCGGTTTGTACGAATTATTATTTAAAAACGATCCTCAAATAACTCCAACTCGATCAGATATATCAAATTATAATGATATTATAGACAGAACAAATGCAGCACATAGAGATTTTGATAAAAATGCTCAGAAGGTAGGTTTCAACCAAGCGAAATATAAGAAATTTATAAAACCTGAACAGTCATCACCATCATCATCATCATCAGCAGCGCCATTAGCGATTAAAAAACGTACTGGTAAAGGTATGCAGCAAATGTATAAACAGGTTACCAATAAACCATTGGATTATGTTTACTGGGACGATCCGAATGAGCTAGTCAATCGATTAAAGTTACTGTATGTCTCTCAAGCAGCTGGTCACTCAAATCACAGAAATGAAATTGTTAGCATAATAGAAGAGTTAAAAGAAGCTAAAATTATTAAATAACGTCAGTTCAAAAATGTCGCGGGATAAGTTCGGTCGTCACATTCAGCACAAAAATCGTTACTATGGATCATATGATGATGATGACGACTTCGAATATATTGATCTTCAACATAAACGATTAGTCAATCTTGCACAACCTCTATATGAAGAAGACGCTGTCAACAAATCGTTCCTTAACAAAGAACTTAATAAGGTTATTTACCTACTTTCTGAACATCAAAAATCTGCTAGTACAAATATAGAAATAGCAAATGAAATTCTTACAGACATTCAATCTGAAATCGATCATCTCTACTCTTCTCTAAATCTAACTAAACCGTCGCCTAAACCTACAGTTGGTGAAACCGCGCCATTTAGAGGAGTTCAAAATGACTCGGAAGAAAAAGATATCGAAAATAAACAGTTCAATTAAGGCTCAGATAGTAGATGAGCTACATAAGCCTGCACGAATAAATTTTAGGAGACGACGTGTCATAGTAAAAGGATTAGATGATCTTCATCAAGCTGATTTAGTAGAAATGATACCATACTCTAAAGTAAATAAAGGTTATCGATATATTTTAGTAATTATAGATGTATTTTCAAAATATGTTTGGCTAGAACCTATAAAAACCAAAACCTCTAGGGAAGTTGCTAGAGCAACTGAAAAAATACTGTCTGAAAGCGGCCGAATTCCAAAGAACTTGCAAACAGATCAAGGTAAAGAGTTTTTCAATAAAGATTTTCAAACGCTAATGAATAAATATAAAATTAACCATTTCTCAACATTCAGCTCAAAAAAAGCATGTGTCGTTGAAAGAGTAAATCGTACACTTAAATCTATTATGTGGAAGATGTTTAGTTTGCAAGGTTCATACAAATGGCTTTCTCTATTATCTCAAGTCAGTCACACCTACAATCACAGAAAACATAGTACGATTGGTAAAAAACCTGCTGATGTAAATAAGAGTAATGAGCAGGAAATTCTCAATCAAGCCTATAATCATATAAAAATGACAGATTTAAGTAATGTAAAATTTAAGGTTGGCGATCCTGTGCGAATTAGCAAATATCGAACAATATTTGAAAAAGGATATACGCCCAACTGGACTAATGAAATATTCACAATCGATCAAGTTAAATTAACTAATCCAATTACCTATCTACTAAAAGATGCTTCAAATCAACCTATTCGAGGGCGTTTCTACGATCTAGAGCTTCAAAAAGTTAAATATTCAGACATACATCTCGTTGAACGTGTAATAAAACGAAAACGTAACAAAGTATTTGTAAAATGGCTTGGATTTTCAAATCAGCACAATAGCTGGATAGATGCTAAAAATATTGTGTAAATTACTCCATGCTGTGATGAGCCACATGTGCGATGAGTCATCATAACACATGTTACCACATGCTGTGATGAGTCATCGTAACCGCATGTTGCAAGAACATGTGTGTATAACACATGTTGAGGATAATTTTAGAAACATCTTGAGTGGTGCTATATAAACTCAGTATTTTGCAGCATTGTTATCATTCTCGTGTGTGCTTGTACCGTGCTCTAATAACATGGCAGATTTCACTGAAAAATTGTCTAAGTTGAACGAGATTAAAGAGTGGAAAAATGTTAAAGACTTAGTTGTTCAAAATAAATATTTAATAATAAGTGTGTTTCGATGTTCTACAAGATACGGTGATAAAGTAGCTATTGAGCTACACGATTGTAAAGTCATATTACCAGCAAGATATGACTGTCTCACCGATGAGGATCTGCAACGACTTTCTGGATGCTGCTACTACATCATATCTGGCGGAAAGTGTGGTAACAGTACTAAACTTTCCTTCGAGGAGATCGAAATGGCTGACCAGATCCAGGCCTTGCAATGAGGCTTTCCCTACTACTACTAGATGGCACAATGACAACAACAACAACATCAACACCAACAACTGTTGTAATTTTTATTTTATTTAATACATTGTAATGTATGAAATAAAACACATATTAGAATAAAAAGCCTTTTATTTTTAATCTTTAATAATTACATGTATAAGTTTATTACCTAACTTAATTTTTAAATCTAGAGGCAGTGTTGGTTCAGAAAGTGTAAAACTATATGCTTGAAATGAAGGAGTTGGTGATGGGGATGGTGGTGGCACCTGTTCCAGTTCAGGTTGTTGTAGTGGTGCCTCAAGATTTTGTGTTGAGCTTAACCACCTGATACAATTTATACAGCCGCAGCCCTCCACTTTTGTTATGTTAGATGGCCAGAAGTGCGGTTGTTCCATTGGAGGACTCCAACTATGATTTGAGAAGCAGTCTTTGATCATTGCTATCGTAGAACTAATATTTCTATGATATGATTTAGATAAATAAAAACATTTATATCTTTACAATTGTCTTGGAGTAAAAAATCAGGTGGTGGTGGTTAGCCTGACCAATTGAATTTTAGGATGACGGCGGAGCATCAATATAACTCGTATACGATTTTCTTTACACATTCACGTTTTAAATTCCAATTTTTTAAATACTCCTCGATGGGTTCCATCACATTGTACTCAAAAAAATCATCCGAGTCTGGGAGGCGTAGTTTTGTACTAGTTGTATAGAAGTCCGGATGTCCATCCAGCTTAACGGTAGCACTTATACGTTCGCTGCCAAGCCAAGGAAATAACTCAGAAAATTCCTTGTAATATTTCCCATATGCCTGCCAAATGCAATTTGCTGCAGGCATGTTGAAGGTACGCGTGTTGCTGCAACACTGACAGCCGAAATTGTGTCAAGAGGAGGCAATTTACCCCATGCTGCGATGAGTCATCATAACACATGTTTGCCACATGCTGATGAGTCATCCACATGTGCACGCAAATTTCCCAGACCCTAAGGTCAATCACCTCGCAAAAAATACCCCACACGTCTGCGCGACATTAGGCCACATGCTGTGATGAGTCATCCACATGTGCACCACCCAGACTATGACGTCACCCTAAGGTCAATCACCTCGCAAAAAATACCCCACACGTCTGCGCGACATCCGGTGCGTCCCAGACATCCGGCGCGCGCAAATATCACCCCTATTAACAACCTGCGCAGAACACATGCGCAGAGACACACTTTGAGCCAGAACCCGTCTAGTATTACTACTAGCTTCATATTTCTTTCCTCTATAACTTAATCCGCGTTTTCCAATAAGTTTTATAATGTCTATAATCACTTCTAATACTCGTCGTTTTTTCTTTATTTGCTGATGTCTGATATTTAATTTATTTATTCAATTCGCACTCAGCCAACAGCCGTTAGGCCAATTATAGGCGTCGCTGTGCAGTTATGAGGACTTTCAACCCCACTAACGGCTGTCATAATGTATGACCGCCGGGACCAACTTTTTTCCGTGATAGCCGTACCACGAGGCGCCGAGAGATGCAGCCGTGGAACTCCCATCCAAGTTCTGACCAGAGACAGCGTTGCTTAACTCTGCTGATCGAACGTGGACGCTTGTTCAAGCTACACCACTCGGGACCCTGTAGATGAAAGAAGCAAATTAGAAATGTCCTTTTGATTCTTGCACATAAAGTATGCTCTAACGGAATGTTCATGTTCACTGCTTACTTCATGCTCCTGAATTCCTTGATAAGTGTGCGAAAAGTCATTCATACCAAGAACAAATCGATTTTCCTGCGCTGCGTATACTAGACATACCTACAGTGCAAAACAATTTAAAAGTTTTTTCATTGTAGGTTAGCCAGTTCCTTACTGTGCCATTTTTCAGTTTGAAGGCTTTTTCGCCATTAAAAAACTCAATTAAAGCTGGTTGTCTCTGATGAAATGAAAAAAAATTGAATGTCGTACAAATTTGGCTTTTTAAAATAACTATCATAGTGACTATCAGTAATATTAATTCCGGATTGATAGCTTGATTTTGCTTCGTTGGTTTTTGCAATGCTTTGAAAATTACAAGAAGTTGTTAAAGCAGTAGACGTGGACGCTTGGTTTTCACCTTCGTTTTGTATTCTTGTTTCAACTTGAGAACTTACGGATTCAGGAAACGAAACAACTTTTTCCGATAATTCTTGAGATGGTTGCGGTTGACTAATAACAGAAGAAAAGGCTAGTTTTTCAAACATAAATTTAATGTTTTTTGACTTGTGTGCCTCAGCTTCCATTGCCTTCTTTCTCTTTTCGCGTAACTTCTCCGCTCCTCCTTTCAGTTTTTCTTTGTCCATTTTTTAATGATTTATGGATAATGGATAAACCTAAACCATATTTTTATTAAATTCTTTTTACAAATTTTGTTATTTTAATTACCTTAAGTCCGATTCGAATATTCAGGGTAAATAGCACACGCAAACCGCAAAGCACTTTAAGCCTGCTCTTACACAGTTTTATACGTTAAATTTCTGTGACCGAATGATTCCGTAGCCGTATGAAAACTAAATATTTCTAATCGCTGGTGGTACTTCCTTCTTTCTTTTTCAATCAACAATTGAATTTCTTCCTCTCATTTCATAAAATCGAATAGTAAGCAATCCACAGCGCGTGACGCATGACTTATCTTAATTACCACAAAATAAACAAAACATAAAAGTTTGAGAGTTATTTATGGGCAGTCGGAAGAAGAAATATAAAAACTCAATTTTTTGCTGATTAATTATATAGGCAAATAATAGTGTAAAATACAGAAAAAAATGTACAAAAATCCTACAAAAATTTGTTAAGAAAATGAAAAATTCATTCCGGTTCTTTATTTTTGGTAAGTACATGTTTATGAAGATAGGTTGGTAGATCACTTAGACGTACTTTCAGCCACCGGCCCTGCGGGCCTCTGAACAACCGGCCGACCGCAAAATTTCCCGGTTCGTCTTATGGCCCATCCGCCCCTGGTAGGGGCCGTGGTATGAGTAGTTAGGTATGCTATTCCGGCTGACCGAATCTGTACGTGTCTGCGCATCACGTCATCTAGGACCATTACCGGTGGCAGTACTTCAGAGAAACTATCGGTCTCTGGACGATTTCGTGTCGTTTGTTGTTTATTATTATTAAAATGCCTCTGTGCGCAGTTTATGGGTGTAATAACTACACTAAAAAGACCAAAGGCTTGCCCATAAGTTATCACACGTTCCCGAAAAACCCAGATTTGGCAAAACAATGGAAGATAGCCTGTCGTCGTGATGATATTTTCGATATCACAAAAGGTAGGTTATGATTTTATTGATTTTGCACTTTTAATGTAGGAGCATATTAATAAAAATATATTTTTAGCTAGAATATGTTCAATTCATTTTTCGGAAAGTGATAAGCAATATTCTCCACAACAAAAGATGTTGAATTATTTTCCAAAACATGCTCGAAAACTGAAGAATGATGCTGTGCCATCATTAAATTTGCCACTGTTAAATAAACATGATGAACAGAATAAAAGAGATATGCGGTTGAACAAGAGGGTATCTAAAAAGTTAGTTAATGAACTATTAGTCACGGCAACATCTACTGAAATTACTGCAAATATCAGGTATGTACGGCGTGGACCATTCAATACGGCACTCTGATAGTAAAATATAAAAAATTGCACAAATTGCATTTTTTCCAAGTAGTTTAAATATGCAAACAGAAAAACAATTGAATACTAAATGAAATTTGTAATTTAGTGTGTTTAATTTTTTCGATAAATTATAATTGTGCTATATATACGTAGGCACTTACTATGCATTTTTACTTTTTAGCAACTTGCCACCATCTCAAATTGCAGAAGGTGAATGCAGTAAAAATGTTATGCCCCCTACAAATAATGACTATCTGAAAAAAATAGATATTCTGCAAAATGAGATAAAATTGTGGAAACACAAATATGAAGTTTTGCTTGAAGAAAATGGAAAGCTACGGGCTGAAATAGAAACACTTCCAAAAATTATCACGGAGAAGACTGAGTCAACATTAGCGAAAGTATTTACGCCTGGTCAGATACGTGTACTGGTCAATCCGAATAAAAAACGAGTTCGGTGGTCAAATGAAGATATATCGGACGCCATGTCTTTAAGAAGCGTAAGCCCAAAAGCTTATAGATATCTGCGGATGAAAAAGCATTATCCATTACCAGCGCTCTCTACTTTAAGGAAATGGTCGTTAAATTTAAATCTTGAACAAGGAGTTCTCAATGATGTATTAAGCTTAATGGAGCATAAAGGCCGCAGTCTAACAGAACTTGAGCGCCTTACTGTATTGTCATTTGATGAAATATACATTTCTAATAAAATGTGTTTGGACAAGAAAACAGAGCAGGTACTAGGACCTCATAAATCTAGTCAGGTAGTAATGGCTCGCGGTCTCCTGGCACAATGGAAGCAGCCCATATTTTACAAATTTGATCAAAATATGACCAAAGATATACTCTCTGACGTTATAACGAAATTATTTACAAAGGGATATACAGTTGTCTCAATAACAAGCGATATGGGTGGTTCGAATGTAGGACTGTGGTCAAAACTTAATATTGGCCCAGGTACTAAAATGTTAATTTTGACCAAGTTAGAAATTGTTAAGTTTCCGTTTGTTTGTTTCAGATGCAAAATGGTATTTTCCACACCCTGTGAAAACTAACCTAAATGTTTATGTATTTGCGGATGTGCCCCATTTACTGAAACTTGCTCGTAATCACTTTATTGATACTGGCTTCAGCTTTGAAGGGGAAAACATTGACAAAACTTGCATAGAAACTCTTCTTTCGATATCTACAGGAGAAATTAAAATTGCACATAAAATAAGTCAGTATCATTTAAGTGTTAATGGAACGCAAAGACAGAATGTTCGCCCTGCAGCTCAACTATTTTCGAATTCTCTAGCTCAATGTATAGAATGGTGTGGATTAAGAGGTTTAATGGGTGAAAGCAGATGGCAAAAAACAGCTATGGTGCTTAAATTGTTCAACGACTGGTTCGACCTGTTCAATGCAAGATGTAAGTTCGGTCAGCACATTGGAACGCATGCCTTTGGACTGAATTTGGAAACACAAAAAATGCTGTTAGAGAAAATGACTTCTTTTATATCAAATATGCGAGTTGGACAACGCCGAACTCTTGTTCCATTTCAAAAGGGGATAATAGTTTGTAATAAAGCATTGCTTGGACTTTATGAACAGCTGCAAAAAGAATATTCAGGTATTGAATATCTTTTAACTTTTAGACTGAATCAAGACATCTTGGAGAATTTTTTTTCATACTTGCGTGCAATGGGTGGTGCAAATGACCACCCCACTCCACTAGAATTTAAATACCGTTTACGTTGGTATATATTAGGAAAACATTCTTCTGCTATATTCTCCATGAATAGAAATACATTGGAAAATTCAGAAGAGCAGTGCCTTGTTACCATGGAAACGCTATCACAAAGCAATCGAGACATACAGGCATCTGACGAGGATGAATGCTTCACCCAGTCCATGTTTAAAGGATTAATTAAAGGCGATGCTCACCTTGAAGGCATACACATTAGTTTGGAAGACGAAATTGCCAACATTCCTTTCGAAGAGCCTAATACTAATAACTTATCAAATTATGTCGTAGATGAAGAGTGTCTGAAACTTTTAGAAGACTTTGAAAACAATCTCGGACTAACAGCTCCTGAGATTATAAACGAAGAAGGTCTAAAATACATTGCGGGATATATTGCACATCGCTTTCGAAACAAATATCCCCACTTGGGCCAAGTAACAGAAGAAAATATTTGGAGTGGTGGTGGTAATAATTTGCCAGATTGGATAAATTTCATATCCAATGGAAGACTTATTACTCCATCTGAGGATTTACAAATGACTACAAAATTAGTGAACAAAATTTTTATTAATTTTCATGGACCTTCACTGAAATTTAGCAATGAAAGTAACATATTTACTAAGGTTGTAAATGAAGCCATAAAGCTTAATACTACTGTTTCCATGCCTAGAGAAGTTCTGTTATGTTTGGTTCGAACTAGAACTTATATTAGATTAAGAGAATGTAATAAAAATATTTCCATAATACTGTGTAAACGCAGGCTTAACAAAAAAATGTTAAAGTTTACAAATACAAAACGTTGATATTTTTTATATATTATTTTTAGTAATGTGAATATAATTATTTATTTGTTTAATTATAATTAACACTTATTTTATTTTTGGTAGT